>CANDYM010000224.1:0-31480 GCA_947397865.1 Polietes domitor
TTTGGAAATTAAAAGTCCTGTAAAAAAGACAAACGACCACGAGATAAAAAAAAACTGAGTATGAGTTTTCATATTAGTGACCCACAGTTTCACTTAATTATCATCCTGTATTAGTACAGGGCGACCAAAAACAAAATTTTATGAAATCTTAAAAGAATGAACCTTATTTCGCTTTGACGAAAAATGTTTTTCTGAACATTATTACAAAAGCAAAATATAGCATACAAATATTCTACATGACACTGCAATTTAAATAATTATTTCAGGAAATAATATAAAATGTCTACATGTGTGCAGAAAAGTGAATAACGTTATATACCATTTTAAAGGTACAATACCTTTAAAATGAGATCTTGATGGGTCTCATACACAAATCTGATTCAGAGATATGATCAAATATGTGTACTATGGCTATCAAAAATTGTGCTAAAAAAAGTGGCATTTGCAGGAGTTTGCTGAAAAATGCTGGCGAGATATTAATTCCACCATAAACTACACACTCAGACGAACACTTTCACATTTACACTTTGAGTCAAGTCGAGTCGTACATATAACTTTTGGTCCACGACATTTATATGTCATGCTCACTACAAATCACAAAATTACAACACTTAGGAAAAATGACAAGACTACAGTAATCACAAAATGTTAAATATAAATTTTCAACTACTTACGCCGGCCATCAATTTCAATAATATAGTCACTTCATTATTTTTATTTTACGCCTTAATTTTAAGTATCTTAACAGCTTTAGACTGGAATTAATCCCACTTCGGCAATCTTTAAATGCCTCTCATGTTTGCGGTGTTGCCACCTCGTTTTCTCCAATACATTTTCTTGATAGCTTGGAGTGTTGCCATAAATGCATAAACATTTAACAATTTCCAATTTAAATTTTTTGAATTTCTGCCAAAAAATATGGATTTGGGACCATAGTGCGTTCTTGTGAGGGAAACCATATCGCAGGGTTTTATTGTATCGTCTTATGTGAAGTTTTCCTCCCAATTTATCCATTGAAAGACCAAAAATTCAGATGTTTTTTTTTTCAAAAATTAGCTTCTGATAAGACTAGAATGTGTTTACGATGCCAATAACCCCATATTTCAATCAATGATGATCATTTTTGATCAATACCTCTCAAATCGTACTAAAAATATGGAAGTTATTGCGGTTTTTATAAAAAATGCAACAAAAATGTTAAAATTCGGATGGAGGTTTGCTGGCGAGATCGCGATTCCATACATAATTGAACCATACCAATATTATCATAATAAAAAGAAATGACAATAATCTCCTAAATAATTTGAGTTTTATTCAAAATCAACATCGGTCGTTAAAATTTAACCACCCTTTACAAGTTTTTGTATTCTCAACGTGCAGTCAACCGTGTAGGTACTCGAATAAAATTCATTTATAGTCTTTTCACACTGCATGCGAAATCAATCGCCTGGAATGACATAAGGTCTATTTTCAAATTTACCTGTACCAATATTTATGTTCTAAACGGAAAAATATACAGTGCAAAGGCGCATGGACGTTAAGTAAAACGTTCAGATTTTTAAATATTACATTGTGTTCCGAGACGAATGATAATGTTATAAATTCAATAAATAATATAAAATTCAAATAATAATAAAGTTAAATTCAGTTCGGTCGTTTCGTTTCGTTTTTTTAATTCTATGATGATCAAGGACATATAAATTCTAAGTTATAGTCTTAGATCGATCATTTCAAGGTGTTACAAACGAATGGACAATTTCACTGTGCAACATTTTTGAAGTCATTTCAAAATAACCATATACGGACACCGCTACATGATAAAAGACCAAAAAAAAAAAAAGACCCGTGTTTTTTTTCCCCCCAAAGTCATGCACTTTTTTTTTTATGGGCCCCCAGAGATTTGAGGCCTCGGTGTAATTTTTGGAAAAAAGTGATCATATTCTCAGGCTCATATCTTGCAAACCGTTCGGAATTTTGATTTACTCTCTGAGGCAAAGTTCTAGCCCTTGTCATAAAGCATTTAGTGACTTCTGGAAGTGGAAAAGATGATTTTGCGAATTGAAAACAAATAAATTTAAAGTAAATATTTTTATACTATCCACCTTAGAATGTGGGTGTATTCACTTTATCATTTCGTTTGTAACACCTTGAAATATTCATCGGAGACTCCATCCCTATTAATATTATAAAACCTTAGTGTATGTCTGCCTGTTTGTTTGTTCCGCAATCACGTGTAAACGGCTGAACCGATGTTGTTGAAATGGAAAGAACTATAGGCTATAGAATTTTTAAAAATTTACTCTGTGGGCGGAGGGGGCGTGGTAATAGTGTTTTTGAGAGCTAGAAAATTGGTACATTTATATTACTGACCACGAGAAAGATAAATATGATGCTGGATTTTGAATTTTCGTTTAGTGGGCGTGGCAGTAGTGTTTTTTAAGATAGAAGGCTGAAAATTGGAACGTATATATTACTGGCCACGAATAAGATAAGATAAAAGATGCCGGATTTTGAATTTTCGTTTCGTGGGCCGTGGGGGCGTGGCAAAAGTGTTTTTAAGAGGTAGTAGGCTGAAAATTGGTACATATATATTACTGACCACGAGAAAGATCAATTTGATGCCGAGATTTGGATTTTCGTTTCGTGGGCGTTGGGGGCGTGGAAAAGGTGTTTTTTAGATAGAAGGCTGAAAATTGGAACGTAAATATATATTACTGACTGATTAAACCTGATTTTAATTTTACCATATGTTTTTTTCCTGGCGAAGCGGGCGGGGTTTATGGTTGCAGATCGCTTTAGATTGATAGTGGTCGAAATCGGCCCAGAGTGAAAACATTTGCCCTAACAAGGACTGAAAATACAACCCTATATCTAGATTATTTAAGCTAATTTTTTGAAAATTTCTACTTTCTATGCAATTCAATTTTTGTTGCGTACATTCCCTTGTAGCGTGAAAGCACCAAAAAGTGAATTAAAGTTTTAGCGGGCGAAATGGGACGAAAAGGGATAAAAATGGTACCAATGATACGACAACAGCTAGAACCAGGAAATTTGTAATGAATATCCCTCTAATAGCGTAGCCACGTAAAATAGAGGGATTTTGCGAAATTCGTACTTTTAAGGTAACATTAGGAAAAGTGAAATAAAAACGGTACAAACCGCTGAAGTTGAATTCATGAAATTCGGTGTATGCATTCATCTGACTGTATAGACGAGATATATAGGATTTTTTTACGAAATTTTTACTTTAGGGCGGAAATTTGGGCGAAAGGGGATACAAATGGTACCAACCAAACGGCTACAGTTAGAATAGTGAAATTCGGTGTGTAGTTTGCTCTGAGTGTGCAGATTCGAAAAAATAATACATCTTTCGACATTCGTACCTTCATGATTTAAATGGACTAAATTTGGCACCAATCAAGCGGCTGTAGCTAGAATCATAATATGCAGTATTTGCACCCGTCTGACTGCGTAGTCGCGGAAAATAAGTGGTACGATTTTTTCTAAATTCGTACTTTTAAGGGTCAAAGTGGAACAAATAGTGAAAGTGGTACCATGCAAACAACTGCACCTAAAATCAGGTGAGGTGTATATTAGGGCGTACCTCAAAAAAAAAAGTTCGCCGTACACCTTCGAATATGAAGTAATATTGAAAGGTAGTTTCAAAAAAAAAAATTTTATTTTTTTATGCCGAACGTAGGGGTCGCGCTTTTACATTTTTCTATATAACTTGTATTTATAAACGGATTTTAAAGTGTGATACATCGATGTTTTTGTCTCGACGAGGCCGATTTTTTTGTCTTTGAAGTCATTGAGCTCAAGCACCCCCTTCTGGTACTTACCCATCATTTCTCAGTTGCTACTACCCTAATGTACCACTCTAATAATCGAAAATTAAAGCTCGCATAAAATCATGAATCATGTTTGAGCTCAATGACTTCAAAGACAAAAAAATCGGACAAAAACATCGATGTATCACACTTTAAAATCCGTTTATAAATGCAGAAGTTATATAGAAAAATGTAAAAGCGCGACCCCTACGTTCGGCATAAAAAAATAAAAAAAATTTTTTTGAAACTACCTTTCAATAATACTTCATATTCGAAGGTGTACGGCGAACTTTTTTTTTTTACTTGTAACCTGGTACGCTCTAGTGTATATATTCCACTCTGAAACATAGTGGATTTTTAATATTAGAACTTTTCCTGTCAAAGTGGTACAGACGCTTAGGCTGTAGCTGGAATCCTGAAATTGCAAATGATGGAAATCGACCCTGAGGTAATGAATGAATATTGAAGCATAACAATTTATATAAAAAAGAGCGAATAAGTATGTCATACAGTTTTAAATAGTAAACAAATATCGTATTGTACATAAAAATATCCCAATTTTCCGAATATGGTTCCGTACTTATATGCAAAGTCACCAGACACTAATCTGCCTGCAATACTGTGGAATGCTCTCCGTGGTGGAGGGTATAAAAGATTCAGCCCGGCCGAACTTAAAGCCTTTTTTACTTGTTTATTTTGTACTATTTTATATTATACTAGC
The DNA here is from genome assembly GCA_947397865.1 of Polietes domitor. Taxonomy (NCBI): domain Eukaryota; kingdom Metazoa; phylum Arthropoda; class Insecta; order Diptera; family Muscidae; genus Polietes; species Polietes domitor. The sequence continues at coordinate 4,552 of CANDYM010000224.1, forward strand.
AGTAACCGCTGCTTCGCACGCGAAAAAGCCAGGTATTTGTTATTAGTTTTATCCGTCTCTGTTTTAGGATAGTATTTATTTGATTTTCTTTCTAAAATAGTAAATGGAAACATAGCACTCATATACAGTCTAAGGAATGTGCTTGTCGAACTCCCTTCATATATATATTTTTTATCATTTTCTACCCAGTTTTTAACAAAAAACTACGGAGAGCCTTTTATTCGAAAAAAAAAATTGATGGCGCTTCTACATGGTCAGAGGAATTTACATACTAAATTTCATGATTCTAGCTGTAATCCTAAAGTTGGTACAATTTTTATCCCTTTTTGCCCCGCTCTCCCCGTAAAAGTACAAATTTCGAAAAATCAATTTGGATTTGTTCTCCTACGTTGTCAGAGGAATTGACACACCAAATTTCACGACTATAGCTGCAATACTTAAATTAGTACCATTATTATTCCTTTCTGTCCCTCGTAACCCTTAAAAGTACAAATTTTGAAAAATCCAATTTTAATGCGCTTATACAGAGGATCAGAGGAATTAACATACCAAATTTCACGATTCTTGCTATAATAATTTAGTTGGTACTATGTTTATCCCTTTTTGTCCCGCTCACCTATTATAAGTACAAATTTCGAAAAATCAATTTATATTGATTTAGGATAGGATGTATACTCCGAATTGCATGACTCTAGCTGCGGTCATTTGGTTGGTACTATTTGTATCCCCTTTTTCCATTTTAACCACAAAAAGTACGAATTTCGAAAAATTCGTCTATTTTCCGTATCTACGCAGTCAGAGGAATGTATACTCCGAATTTCATGACTCTAGCTGCGGTCATTTGATTGGTACTATTTTTATCCCGTTGTCAGAGGAATGTAAATACCGATTTTCACGATTCTAGCTGCAATTCTTAAATTGGTACCATTTTTATGCCTTTTTGTCTCTTTCCTCCCTTAAAAGTACAAATTTCGAAAAATCCTTATTTGTAGCTCGTCTGCATGGTCATTGCAAGGAACTCACCGAATTTCATGTTTGTAGCTACTGCCGTTTAGTCAGGACGAAGATTCGATGTTTGTCCCTTTTTGGCCCATTTTACCCCCTAAAAGTACGAATTTCGTAAAACCCTTTCTTAGTCGACGTCTACGTCATATTTGTGAACTACCCTGAAAATTTCATGACCCTGGCTTCAGCCGTTTGGTCTGGGGGCTGGTCAATGATAAGTCAGTCAGTCAGTAACGCAACTCTTTTATATATAGATTTTGTATATTTTTATTCAACGCACCAAGACTGGTATTTTTATACTCTACACCACTTCGTGGTCTAGGGTATTATAAGTTAGTTTCGCTCCAAATGTTTGTAACACCAAGAAATAATCGAGCTAGACCCACCATTAAGTATACCGATCGGCTTAGAATCACCAGCTGAGTCGATCACCGTCCGTCCGTCTGCTGTCCATCTAAGCTTGTTCGCACTCTACAGGTCGCAATTGCTGTCCGATTGTCATGAAACTTGGCAGAAGTTATTTTTTCTGGCTAAGGACTATCGGTCTTGAATTTGGAGGAAATCGGTTCAGATTTAGATATAGCCTCCATACAAATGTCGCTCCCGATTTGACATTTTCCGCTCTAGAAACGAGATATTGTACCCGATTTGCTTTAAATTTGGCAGAACATCTTATAATTCAACTAGAAACACGTATGCAAAAATTCGGTAAGATCGGTTCAGATTTAGATATAGCCCCAATACAAATGTCGCTCCCGATTTCACTTTTTCCGCTTTAGAAACCACATATTGTACCCGATTTTCTTTAAATTTGGCAGAACATCTTATAATTCAACTAGAAACACGTATGCAAAAATTCGGTAAGATCGGTTCAGATTTAGATATAGCCCCCATACAAATGTCGCTCCCTATTTCACTTTTTCCGCTTTAGAAACCACATATTGTACCCGATTTTCTTTAAAATTGGCACAACATCGTATAATCCAACTAGAAACACCTATGCAAAAATTGGGTAAGATCGGTTCAGATTTAGATATAGCCCCAATACAAATGTCGCTCCCGATTTCACTTTTTCCGCTTTAGAAACCACATATTGTACCCGATTTTCTTTAAATTTGGCAGAACATCTTATAATTCAACTAGAAACACGTATGCAAAAATTCGGTAAGATCGGTTCAGATTTAGATATAGCCTCCATACAAATGTCGCTCCCTATTTCACTTTTTCCGCTTTAGAAACCACATATTGTCCCGATTTTCTTTAAAATTGGCACAACATCGTATAATCCAACTAGAAACACGTATGCAAAAATTGGGTAAGATCGGTTCAGATTTAGATATGGCCCCCATACAAATGTCGCTCCCGATTTGACATTTTCCCCTCTAGAAACGACATATTGTACCCGATTTTCTTTAAATTTGGCAGAACATCTTATAATCCAACTAGAAACACGTATGCAAAAATTGGGTAAGATCGGTTCAGATTTAGATATAGCTCCCATACAAATGTCGCTCCCGATTTGACATTTTCCGCTCTAGAAACGACATATTGTACCCGATTTTCTTTAAATTTTGCAGAACATCTTATAATCGAACTAGAAACACGTATGCAGAAATTGGGTAAGATCGGTTCAGATTTAGATATAGCCCCAATACAAATGTCGCTCCCGATTTCACTTTTTCCGCTTTAGAAACCACATATTGTACCCAATTTTCTTTAAATTTGGCACAACATTTTATAATCGAACTAGAAACACGTCTGCAAAAATTGGGTAAGATCGGTTCAGATTTAGATATAGCCCCAATACAAATGTCGCTCCCGATTTCACTTTTTCCGCTTTAGAAACCCGATTTTCTTTAAATTTGGCAGAACATCTTATAATTCAACTAGAAACACGTATGCAAAAATTCGGTAAGATCGGTTCAGATTTAGATATAGCCCCCATACAAATGTCGCTCCCTATTTCACTTTTTCCGCTTTAGAAACCACATATTGTACCCGATTTTCTTTAAAATTGGCACAACATCGTATAATCCAACTAGAAACACCTATGCAAAAATTGGGTAAGATCGGTTCAGATTTAGATATAGCCCCAATACAAATGTCGCTCCCGATTTCACTTTTTCCGCTTTAGAAACCACATATTGTACCCGATTTTCTTTAAATTTGGCAGAACATCTTATAATTCAACTAGAAACACGTATGCAAAAATTCGGTAAGATCGGTTCAGATTTAGATATAGCCTCCATACAAATGTCGCTCCCTATTTCACTTTTTCCGCTTTAGAAACCACATATTGTCCCGATTTTCTTTAAAATTGGCACAACATCGTATAATCCAACTAGAAACACGTATGCAAAAATTGGGTAAGATCGGTTCAGATTTAGATATGGCCCCCATACAAATGTCGCTCCCGATTTGACATTTTCCCCTCTAGAAACGACATATTGTACCCGATTTTCTTTAAATTTGGCAGAACATCTTATAATCCAACTAGAAACACGTATGCAAAAATTGGGTAAGATCGGTTCAGATTTAGATATAGCTCCCATACAAATGTCGCTCCCGATTTGACATTTTCCGCTCTAGAAACGACATATTGTACCCGATTTTCTTTAAATTTTGCAGAACATCTTATAATCGAACTAGAAACACGTATGCAGAAATTGGGTAAGATCGGTTCAGATTTAGATATAGCCCCAATACAAATGTCGCTCCCGATTTCACTTTTTCCGCTTTAGAAACCACATATTGTACCCAATTTTCTTTAAATTTGGCACAACATTTTATAATCGAACTAGAAACACGTCTGCAAAAATTGGGTAAGATCGGTTCAGATTTAGATATAGCCCCAATACAAATGTCGCTCCCGATTTCACTTTTTCCGCTTTAGAAACCCGATTTTCTTTAAATTTGGCAGAACATCTTATAATTCAACTAGAAACACGTATGCAAAAATTCGGTAAGATCGGTTCAGATTTAGATATAGCCCCCATACAAATGTCGCTCCCTATTTCACTTTTTCCGCTTTAGAAACCACATATTGTACCCGATTTTCTTTAAAATTGGCACAACATCGTATAATCCAACTAGAAACACCTATGCAAAAATTGAGTAAGATCGGTTCAGATTTAGATATAGCCCCCATACAAATGTCGCTCCCGATTTCACTTTTTCCGCTTTAGAAACAACATATGGTACCCGATTTTCTTTAAATTTGGCACAACATTTTATAATCGAACTAGAAACACCTATGCTGAAACTGGGTAAGATCGGTTCAGATTGGGCACATCATTACAGGTTTCAATATACCCCCATACAAAAGTCCATCCCGATTTAACATTTTTTGTCAAACACATACATTTACAGGATGCAAAAATCCTTCCCGATTTCACTTTTTTACCGAATTGAATTGTAATGAGATAGAAAGTCCGTCCGTCTGTAGCATTTCTTTACTTGTTTGGAAAATGCCCATATGTCCATACTTTGGTATAACCCAAGTGGGGCCCCATTCTGATATATTAAAGCTCCAGAAACTACATCTTACATCCGATATTCATCAAATTTTGCAGATCATTATATGTTTCAACTACGAATACCTACCGTGAATGAGAAATATATAGGCCCATGTTTTGGACCAGGCCCAAAATGTTGTTTAGGCCCCCTTTTGAAATGTCGGTCCGATTCATCGTATTACTACTGTATAATTTGTATTTGTCTGTCGGATAATAGGATCAATTACCATATTATTAACCATATACATTAAATATGACAAAAGATTAATTTATAGTAACTGTATAATTTATATGAACTACATAAAATTGCTCCCATGAAATACCTGGGTTTAGTAATCAAAGCGAGGTACATACGCAGGGAGTGGTGTAGGGTATTATATAGTCGGCCCCGCCCGACTTTAGCCTTTCCTTACTTGTTTGACATATTCCTTTTAAAATCTTTTTCGAATCTTAAACCTTCCGCGATGATTGTATATTATTCGATGTTGTATATGGACAATGCGACGGCTAGGTTTCGAACCAAGAACCTTCGGTTTGCAAATCGAGCACTTTTTTACTGATCTATCATCTAATGTATTATGTTTTGGTGATATAATCTTCCAGTCGTGTCGAATTAGCGACTTCTGCACGATAGAGTTCAAAATACACTTCCAAATAATCGCAGGGTAAACAGTCAAAAAATGTAGTAACTCAAGTTTGAAGCAACTCCTCGGATGTTGAAGAAATTATTATGAAAATTTAAGCAAAATGGATTCAAGGTTTCCCAGTCTATTTGTGACAACCAAAACCAATTTTGAAAAAGTAGTTCTCATCCTAGCCCAGTGTATTTGCTGCTACACATACGACTGCAAATGGAAATATTCCAAACAGCTCGTTGTCATTAGATTTTAGATTATGTGTATATTTTTTATCTTTAAGGTTCCTTCGACACGTTGCTTTTTGTGTGTGTGTGTGCTTCTCATTAAAAATATATATACTGAGGATATTAAAGCTGATGACTCCTTTATCCACTTCGCCATGGGGGAAGGAAGTGCATTCGAACATTCGAAGCATGTTCGCACGCACCCCGCCCCACACATGTCGGGGGGTAGCATCTTTATGACACAACTTCGACCAACTACGAATCACAGCAAATCTGAAACACTCGCAGGACTTTTTTAAAAGTATTTCGACATAAAACTTTATGTTCCATGAATAGAGAGTTTCGTTCCAGAAATAGCATTCGACACCGTATGTCTGCAGCGTTGAGATGAAAATGCTCGGGTGTGAGTGAGTGTATTTTCACCTCCGCATAAAGGATATAGTGTGTCATAGTTCATAAATCTGATATGAAAATGAGTTTTAACAGAAATGATTCCATCTTCATACTATGTACACACTCAATGGGTTATCAAAATAGTTGCACATATTTTTGAAAACACTCATATTTTCGTTTGCCTGTAGTTTTTAAATGGATGGATTGTTTTAATAAAATCTAGGATATGGATTTGGGGACACCAAAATTCATTTGGTAAAGTATGTCCCACTGAAATGCAAAACATTTTGACTGCTTAGAGATTTGGTTTCGTAAAATGCAGTATTATTTGGAAAAACAACACATTTTCAGATTTTAAAAATAATGTTGATTTTTCGAATATAGCCATCTTCAAGGAAGAGGCTCGTTTTTACCTTAATTACTAATTAATTAGTTGACTGTTCAAGGTTCTCTGCGCCAGAATAACCTATTCTACCTTTCTTAGAACAGATTATTCTGTCCAAGAATCAATTACTAGTGGTGGTTTTAATTATGCCTTTAATCTCTCCAACTTTTTAAATATTATAGATTTTATTTTAAATTTATTTTTAAGTTGTAGTCTGTAAGGAAGATTGTATTCCATAGACGGAAATAAACTGAACTTTTTTGGAATTTGATTTTGGAATGTATCATTGGACCAAATAAACTGAAATAAACTGAACATTTTTGGGATTTGATTTTGGAATGTATCATTGAACCAAATTTCTTTGATAATGAAGCTGATCGATCTGAATTTTACTTGTGGACCACATCTCGTGAAACAGTTTTTTCTCTTTTGGGGCGGTAACCAGATCATGGGACCAAACAAGACCATTAAGTTTTTTAAATGGGCGTCTTTCAGTCTTCGCACTATCGTCGACCCAAATACTTTGACAAATACTTTTGAAGAGAAACCTTTTATAAAAAAAATATTTTTGTTGGAACGCCCTACAAATGGGGATGAAGTAACTTAAATTGGCACAGTTTTGCAACATCAAAATTCCATAGAGAACATTAGCTTTTTTGGATGTAAATAATTTTCTTTTCAACATATTATTTGAAAGAGCAGACATTCCCATTATATATAGAACACGACGTCATTCATGTGGCTAACTTCTCAGTACCATATCTTGCCAATCCAATTTTCGAAGACCTTAGTAAGGTTTGTGGCTCTATAACACGATTGGCTTTTCTCTCGATCAAGGGATTGAATCATTAATGGATTTTTAACATCAGCCCTTCAGCGTATCCAATAAAAAACCAACGGCGCCAAATCGCAGCTCCCATGTGTCCAATCGACATCGCTATTATTGAAATTGACGTATAAGAGAAGGAATGTGACCTGGGCTTCAATCTATGCCACACAAAAATTCAGAAGGGCTACGGGTATGTATAACATTTTCTGTGGTACTTTGGCTTTCAAAACCTGAAAACGATATTAAATTTTTTTATTGATAATTTTTTTCTAAAATTCCAATTTGCTCCGAGGTTCCTTTAATATTAGAATTCTTCTATAAGTCGGATAATAACCAACATACGGTGGCTTAGAAACAGTCTCCTAAAATTGTGATACAATTTGTTTTTTTAATATATTTTTTGTTGGCTCGAAAACACATACAAAATCGGAATATATATATTATATTTTAATAGCTCTAAAGAATTTTTAATATTAAAAAAATCCCTATCCCTATTAATATTATAAAAAACATAGTGTAAGTCTGTTTGTTTGTTCCGCGATCACGCGTAAACGGCTGAACCGATGTTGTTGAAATTTTCAGTACAGATAGATGTATGTCTGGAAGGAACTATAGGCTATAGAATTTTTAAAAATGTGCTGTGTGGGCGGAGGGGGCGTGGCAATAGTGTTTTTGAGAGCTAGAAGGTTGAAAACTGGTACATATATATTACTGACCACGAGAATAATTTATATGATGCCCAAATTTGGATTTTTATTTTGTGGCCGGAGTGGGCGTGGCAAAAGTGTTTTTTGAGCTAGAAGGCTGCAAATTGGAACGTATATATTACTGACCACGAGAATGATCAATATGATGCCGAAATTTGGATTTTCATTTTGTGGGCGGAGTGGGCGTGGCAAAAGTGTTTTTGAGAGCTAGAAGGCTGAAAATTGGTACATATATATTACTGACCACGAGAATAATTTATATGATGCCCAAATTTGGATTTTCATTTTGTGGGCGGAGTGGGCGTGGCAAAAGTGTTTTTTGAGCTAGAAGGCTGCAAATTGGAACGTATATATTACTGACCACGAGAATGATAAATATGATGCCGAAATTTGGATTTTCATTTTGTGGGCGGAGGGGGCGTGGCAATAGTGTTTTTGAGAGCTAGAAGGTTGAAAATTGGTACATGTATATTACTGATAAAGATCAATTTGATGCCGAAATTTGAATTTTCGTTTTGTGGGCGTGGCAAAAGTGTTTTTGAGCGGTGGTAGGCTGAAAATTGATACATATATATTACTGACCAAGATAAAGATCAATTTGATGCCGAAATTTGGATTTTTTATTTGTGGGCGGATTGGGCGTGGCAATAATGTTCTTTAAGCTAGAAGGCTGAAAATTGGAATGTATATATTACTGACCACGAAAAAGATTAATTTGATTTCGAAATTTTGTTTTTCTTTTCGTGGGCTTTGGGGCGTGGCAAAAGTGTTTTTGAGAGCTAGAAGGCTGAAAATTGGTACATAGATATTACTGACCACGAGAAAGATAAATATGATGCTGGATTTTGAATTTTCGTTTGGTGGGAAGTGGGGCGTGGCAAAAGCGTTTTTTAGCTAGAAGGCTGAAAATTGGAACGTATATATTACTGACCACAAGAAAGATCTTTTGGTGGCGAAATTTGGATTTTCGTTTTGTGGGCGGAGTGGGCGTGGTAATAGTGTTTTTTGAGCTAAAAGGCTGAAAATTGGAACGTATATATTACTGACCACGAGAAAGTTTAATTTGATGCCGAAATTTGAATTTTCGTTTTGTGGGCGATAGATAAATATGATTCCTGATTTTTAATTTTCGTTTTGCTGAAAATTGGAACGTAATTTTACCATTTGTTTTTTTTTTGCCTTGTGAAGCGGGCGGGGTCAGCTAGTAATGGATAAATTTATAAGTAAGACTAAATAAAAACTTGGTAAAATTCCCTTTCTTGTACGTATAAGGGTCATCATTTCTACTTTTATTCACAGCTTTTCTTCTATCAGAATTGTTTTCTTCGTTTGAAACCTATCTGCTATAAAACAGAACAAAATATTTGGTTACCTATTTTGAAAGTGTTTGTTTTGCGTTTTTTTATTTTTTGCTTCTATAAAACGGACCATAAGTTCTACATTTATCCATCGTTCTTTTACATTCTTCATTAAAATGTTGGCTATTAAAAATTAATACAAAATATTTTTTTAATATTATGCCCTCCAACCTATGATGGGCGTATATTCATTTTGTCATTCAGGAGGTAACACCTTAAATTATTCATCGGAGACTTCATAAAGTATATATATACATATATATTATGTATATGTATATATTAGGTTGTGGTAAAAGTCTATGACGGCCTAGCCATGTCTGTCTGTTAAAAGCACGCTAGTTGCAGAAGGAAATGAGGTAAGCGGTTCAAATTTTCCGTAAATGTGTCTTATGGTTGCAGATCATTTGGGATATAAAGTGCACGTAATCCGTACAGAGGGAGAACAATTTCCTTAAAAGGACTGAAGATACCTCCTAATATTTATACTACTTAACCAGTTTTTGTGAAAATTTCTGCTTTATATGCACTTGAAGTTTTTGTGAAAATTTCTGCTTTATATGCACTTGAAATTTGTTGCGTACATTCCTCTTGTAGCGTGAAAGCACCAAAAAGTCAATAAAGAATTTAGCGCCTAAAATGGGACAAAAATGATACAAATGGTACCAATGATACGACATCAGCTAGAAACATGAATTTGGGTGTGTTCGTTCCTATAATCTCATTTGTACTTAGTCAAGTATACCAAAACATGTTATATTTTCCTGACAAACCCTTGTATTTGTATCATTCTCCACGTACTTTCAGTGGTTTAGACTGGGAAAGTTTTGGCTTAACGTGGAGTTGGGTATCAACCGGGTTCTACAAACCCAGCTCACTGATTGAAGAAAATAATTTGCAATTTCCCTTTTGTATAACCCTATGGTCGACTGTTCTTCTCGCCATCGAATTGTTCAACAAAAATCCATTAGTTGATTAAATTACAATAGTTTTCAATGTGATGAATAATTAATTGTTTACAGCGCGCGGCAGTGAGGAAGGTTTGTGTTCTGGATTCGGGTTTGGCGGGCAAAAGTTTGTGCAAGCATTTGCTGAACTTCTAATCACGACTCCCAATGCGAACCTTATACCCAGCCGCCTTCTTTCTTTTACCTTTCGCAGCAGTCGTCAGCAGGTGTTTTAATGTCTCGACTAAGTGATGCGGATGGAAAGCTTATAATCGTCGATTCTGTCTTCTTCCCCCAAATAAAGGTTTCCTTTTTACAGGGAGGACATTGTCTTCTCTGTAAATCGAAGAATTTTTTTATATTTCCTTATTGAGCAGAAATATGCATGTGCATGTGTATGTATGTGTTCACTAACTAACACATGCATACAACTAAGTTCAGACATACATAAATCATGAGAGTTTACATCAAACCGATTTCATTGCTGCAAAGTTCACAATTCAGCTGCAACCTTGTTGCACAAGGTTTACCCGCGCGCCACTACTGCTGTTGACACTGAAAACACATTAAGAGACGACATCTAAAAATATCTCCGCATAGTCGATGGCGAAATTGAGTAGCTAGCCAACTAGCTGAGAATAAATGCGCTTTACATACGTCATTTCTAGTCAATTTCGTCTGCAACTGTTGGTTGCTTGGCATAGTGGAACTTTCAACATTATTCATAATTTACATAAAGGTACGACTTGTGGTGGTATTACTTCTATACATGCATAAAATTCAGGAATATTAAAAAAGAGGAATTTAATGCTTTTGTTTTTCTATTTTCCAACTCCTTAGTACTCCTGTAGAAGCTAATGCATTTGTGCTTTTTGATGTTCCTTTGTGATAAATTACCTTGGCAACACTAGTACGCCCCGTTTCAGAGATGAACGGATGTAATGACTCTGGGTATTAGATGATTGTGAATAAGTATATAATTTTATTTCACTGTCATCACCTTATCAAATGATATTTATGCTGGCAGTAAATCACTTGCTTTGGACACACCGTGTATCATAGAAGGAGTAATTTAAGACAATTTTAGGCTGTTTGTAATTTCTATTTGTATGAGATCCATGCAGACGAACTCGGTTCAGTGTTGAATTCAATATTCGTAAAAATTACGTTCTTTTTTCATATCTGGCAACGTTTACGATGGCATCTAAACGAAAGGAGCTAGGACGTCCACATTTTCCATAAATGCGTAATATAGTCGTAGATCGGTTGGCATTGAAACTGGGCGAGATCGGGCCAAAGGGAAAATTGTTTCCCTCAGAAGGACTACAAATACCCATAATAACCCCTAATATTTTAGAGTATTTAAGCATATTTTTTGAATATGTCGCTTGTACTTACTTGGGTATGCGCATTCCCCCTATAACAAAAGCGTACATCATAAAGTGATTTTTATTCGAAGGAGGTGAAATGGGGCAAAAAGGGATAAAATGGTACTTATCAAACGACAACAGATAAAAATAGTACCAACCAAGTAACTGCAGCTAGAGTCATGAAATTCGGAGTATACATTCCTCTGACTGCGGAGACACGAAAAATAAAAGGTTTTTTCCTAATCCGTACCTTCAAGGGATACAATGGGTACAGAGGGATAATAATAGTACCAACTAAACGAATAAATAAAATAAATAAAATCTATATATGGGCTAGAATGATGAAATTCGTTGTGTACACCCCTCTAATTGTGTAGACACGTAAAATAAAGAGATTAATCCTGAGGGGTTAAAATTGGAAAAAGGGGATGAAAATGGTACCAACCAAATGTCCACAGCTAGAATCATGGAATGAATGGATTTTCAAAATTTGGCCCGAACCGTATATAGCCTCCACCATGGATTGCATTCCACAGAGGCTGTCGATCGTACATAAGTGCAGTAACATTACATGCAAATTTTACATTTTTTAAATATAGGCAAACGAAAACAAATAAAATATTGAATAAAAAATAATTTTATAAATAAATATAATAAATAAAATCTATATATGGGCATTTCCATGATGTCGAACGTGACCGTCGTACTCATTTAAAGTGACAAAAAAGTCAACATAAAACGGTTTTTATTTTGACCATATGCTTAACTTATAGCTCTTAATTAGCTGTTTAATTGGTGCTAATGTGGATTTTGGGTATTTTTTCGTTTTTAAGACAATTAAAAAAAACCAAGGCATTCGCACGTGACCAAAATAGAAGTCGCTTTCGAGGCCAAACATTCAAACGCCGATTTTAGCGAATCCTGTGGCAATATTTCAATGTGACCAATTTTAAAACGTTGTGCACTGATGTCTCCTCAAAATGGCTTTGATTTTATCCAAAAATAATTAATACTTTTTTTGTAATTTAATTTTAAGCCCGGTCGAGCGTGACATGTCGCGCGTGACATTTTATTCCATCGTGCTATTTATGTTGTTTTTGTTGCACTTTTTAAGAAATTATAATTAATATATACTTTTTTAATCAACAGATTCAATGTATTTATTATCACATAATAAGAGCAAACAATAAAATTTTGTTTTTTTTTTTCATTTATTGTTTTATAATTTTAGATGACCTTCTTTCAACTTTCACTGCGATTTTTAACTTTCCTTACTTTTTTGGCCTCCGTTTATGCTCATCTAGATTTAAATAATAAAAATAAGCATTTTTTACATAAATAAATTATTTATGTAAGAACTTTTTTTTTAATTTTTAATTTTCACACTTAAGATGTCGCACGTGACCAACTTTATAGAAGTGCCATGGTCACAAATTTTCTTATATTCCAGTAAGATTTTTTATTTTATTTGTATAAAATCTCTGTTTGTACTCAAAATTTTATGATCTTTCTGCGTGTACTTTAGACACGGTAACAACAAATGTTTTTTTTTCATGTCGAACGTGACATAGAAATATGCGAAAATACAAAGCAAAAAGGTTCAGTTTATAGCAGTCCTTTTTTTTGACTCTTTGTACTCCTTGAAAGATTTTAGATACCAAAAGTCAATGCGTAATGCCTCTATTTAATAACTTTAATCAAAACAAAACATGCGAAAGAAATATTCATACGAGTAATGTTGCACTTGCGCGACTTTGCATTCGAATATCTCAAGATAGGATATGAATTAATGTAAAATTATTTTACATTAGTTAAATTTGTTTATTTCTCTATGAAAGTATGATAAAAGAAAATGTTTACAAGAACTTTTAATTTTTTTGTCTTGGTGGACCTTTCTGTGGAAATGCCCATATAAATATATAAATGAATCTGTGTTTGTTTTTTATAGCAGCATAAACTATTGGACCGATCATCTTGAATTTTTCACAACCGGTGGTTAAAATAGGCTATATACATTTTTGACATTTTCAGTGGGCGTGGCACCAACCACACAAATTGGGGATTTATTAGTTTTTTTTATAAATTAGCATACTGTTGCAGCGAGAGTCTTGAATTTTTGTGAAAGTTCACTAATTGTTAGTCTGCACAGTTGTGCAAACATGGGCGTATTGGAAAAGTGGGCGTGGCACCTCCCATAAGAAGTTAAAACCTGCTATTGAATATTGTCAGTTCTATGACAACTACAGTCCTGAAATTTTGTGTAAGTGCATCTAGCAACAATGTGCATAGCTGTACCAAAAATGGGCGGTACTGCAAAAGTGGGCGTGCCTCCTCCCATACGAAGTTTAAACCTTTTATCGAATATTGTCAGGTCTGTAACACCTGGAGTGCTGAAATTTTGTGTGAGTGCATCCAGCATCAATATGCGTAGTTGTGCAAAAAAATGGGAGGCACTGGATAAGTGGGCATGCACCTCACATTCGAAGTTACGTTTTCGAATAAATTCAGTTCTCCCATACGAAGTTAACCTATTATCGAATATATTCAGTTCGATGACAGCTAAAATAATGAAATTTTCAATGTGCGTAATTGTGCTTACAATGGGCGGTATTGGAAAAATGGGCGTTAAACTACCCATATGAAGTTAAAACCTATTATCGAATATAGACACCTACAGTGCTGGAATTTTGTGTGAGTAGATCCAGTGTAAATAGTTGTGCGAAATTAAAACATGTTTTAGAGTTTATTCGACACCGAGATTCGCGGAAAGTGGCCGTGACCCTTCCCATGCGAAAAGAAAAACCTGTTTTACAGTATATTCGACACCGATACTCCTAAATTGTTCTGTGGGTTAATTTTTTTGTAACCTGCTTAGACAATATACAAATGGGCGAGATTTGAAAGATGGGGAAATTTTGATTTGAATTTTGTAAAACTACACGTTTTCTTTGGAATTTCTTAGCACAATAGTAAAAAGAGGTGACAAAAAAGAAATATCAATTCAATCAGTCAAATGCCGACATAACACAAGAAATCTTGGGGAAGTACCTTGATTATAATTGATACATATATTACCCATCACGATAAAAACCAATATGAAAGCTGATTTTAATATTACTGTTTGTTTTTGCCTGGCGAAGCGGACGGGGGTTCATCTAGTTTAAAATAAGAATAAATAAATATTAATTATTTTAAATCAAGCTTATAAGGCAATGCTACCAATATGTTTATTCTATATATTCTTGTTAAGCGAGAAAATTCCATACACATATACACATTGTTAATAAGCCCAATTGAACAGACATAATATTTCAAGACAGTTCAAAAAGTATATATAATCTTTATTTTAGTGGGTACCATTTTTATCCCTCTGTTCCCATTGTATCCCTTGAAAAAAAAACGGATTTGGAAAAACCTTTTTATTTTTCGCGTCTACGCAGTAGAAGGACTGTGTATACACAATTTCATGATCCTAGCTTCGATAATGTTGTTGGTACAATTTTTATCCCCCTTTACCATTTTACCCACTTCAGTACGAATTTCGAAAAACCCTTTATTCTACGTGTCTACGCAATCAGAGGAATGTAGGTGGAGCCGTTTGTTTGGTACCATTTTTATCCCACTTTACCCCTTAAAAGTGCATTTTTGGATAAAATTCTTTTGC
Organism: Polietes domitor; assembly: GCA_947397865.1. Classification (NCBI taxonomy): domain Eukaryota; kingdom Metazoa; phylum Arthropoda; class Insecta; order Diptera; family Muscidae; genus Polietes; species Polietes domitor. The sequence continues at coordinate 19,584 of CANDYM010000224.1, forward strand.
AATACGTATATACTCAATTAGAGGCTTGTACACAACGAATTTCGTGCTTCCAGCTGTTGTCGTTTGATATGTACCATTTTTATCCCTTTTTTGCTCCTTTTCACTCCCGAAGAATAAGAATCACTTCAAGTTGCACGTGTTTGCCATAAGGGGAATACGCATACCTAATATCAAAAAAATACATATAAGCAGACATAGTGGAAAACATGCTTAAATACTCTAAATATTGAGGGTTTTAGGGGTATTTTCAGACCTTTTGAGGGGAAATTTTTTCCTATTGGACCGATTTCGGCCAGTTGCAATTCCAACCAAATTATGGGAAATTTAGACCTTCTAGATCAATTCATTTAGCGTACTTTCAACTGATGGACGGACAGACTGGCGGACATTGCTAGACCGTCTAAGAATTTTATTTCGATGAAGAATATATATACTTTATAGGATCCCAGGTCGATATTTCAAGGTGTTACAAACGGAATGACAAACTTAAAAATGGATCTGTTTAACTTCGTCTTTGTGGGTATATGCAATACGAAGATTTTTTGACAAACGGCACAGTGCGTAAACATCACAAGAGGATTGTCCGTAAAAAACCTATTTTGTTAACACAAGTGCACTATGGGTACTTCAGTTGCGTCTATACCTGCTGCGTAGTAGTAAACGCATACTAAGCCAAGTACATTTAAAATACAAATTCATTAAAACCCAATAAAGTTGAAAGGGCAACCCCCATCCGAATGTCTCCATAAAAATAGTGTCACTTCGGAGTGGAATAAAATTGCATTGAACTTTAAGTTGCGTGCGTCATTCGTTCAGTCCTAAAGGATATTCATTTATTTATGACTCAATATTATATACACCATTTGACCGAAATGTCCCTCCATCCACTCGCACTAAATGCTTTTGTATTAACATCATTTATACACACACACATATTCATACACCCATACCACCACACAAATACACATACATGTATGTGTTATCGTATCACATCGCCTGGTATGACATCGTGCATCGTAAGAGCACAAGAGTATGCAATCAAGTTGAAACTATATCATTGACATCCAGTCGACAGAAGCAATTTATTGTTGATCTCTTATGCTCAACAATATTACCCAATGGACCTGGGGTAGAAATATTATAACAGCGATATGAAAAATGCATGCTGTGCTGCTGCTGCTCCAACTGCAACTGTGTAATTCCGCCAATCAGACGACCAACAATACGCTCCGCCAACCCACTCGCTGGCCGTGGGGGCCTCCACACTCTCGGTGTGAGTCAAAGTGCTGCGACGTTAATCAATATCCTCGAAGCAGAATTTTATGAGAGCCACTCACACTATCGCGCGAGGCACTGCCACTACGCCATAGAGAAGTAACAATTTCTGAGTTATGGTTTAATCGACTTTTTTAAGTGCCTTTATGTCTTTTTAGTAAAAATCGGACGAAGTACATTTGGACTTGGGCGCAAAAAAAAACAAGCCACCAACAGAAACATTATCGATGACCCTAAAGGAACACAGTGGTGCCAGACAAGAATTTATATTTGACATTTGCAAAATGGGTCGCTATACGCTTGAACAAAATTGGGAAATATTAAAAATTTACTTCAAAAGTAGTGAGTCTTTAACACAAACTTGAAGAAATTTATGTGGAAAATTTTCGTGAAGAGATCGGCCTTCATTCCTTCATGAAGCTCATTTTCATCTCGTTGGCTATGACAATAAGCAAAATTTCCGCATGAGGGATTCAGAGAACCCACACATGACTATTGAGAAGCCAATGCATCCACAACGAGTCAATGTTTGGTGTAGATTTTGGGCTGTACTGAAAAATTGGATTGATCGGATGAGGTACTGCCGAGCCAGTCGTGCTAGACATATGAAAGTAATGAGTGTTCCATTATTAAATGATAAAGTTCAATCTTTCCAATAAAACCAGAAATTTGAAAAAAAATCAGTACTTTTTATAGTCGATTCTATTTTAAAATTTTAAATGGCCCACCCTCTATATAGAGTAATTTTATGTGAAGCGATCACATACACATATTGGGCTCTTCTCAATGATTTTGATGACATTTTCCTTTTATGTACTTTTCTATAAGCTAATAAGGCTGTATTTCTCTACTTTCAAAAAAATGTAGACACTAGGGCGGGTGAAACGAAAATAAAGTATTTTTGGCAAAAAAATATTTTTTGGTTATATTTTTTTCTTTTTTCAAATAAAATTATTTTTATTTGACATAAAATTGTCAACTCTTAATAAAAATTATTTTTATTTTAGTTTTTTCGTTTGCATTTTTTTGGTCTGTAATCAATATTTGATTTGAACTGGGATATTGTCCTGGCTCAAGACCATTTTGCTTCTATATTTAATAGAATGCAAATTTATTTACAAATGGCATGGTGACATTTATTACTTGGCTGCAGACTACCACGATCATGATTTCGACCATGTCAAAGGTCTTTTCAAGTGGCTTCGCAGCGACTTTTCAACATCAAAATTCAAAATGCAAACGAAAAAACTAAAACAAATGAGCGTTGGCACGGCAGAAGTATTGCTGGGTAACTATACCTGCATATACACATACTTACATATGCAACTCAATGAGATGCTTGTAAGATGGCATGTGTGCTTTATTACTTGGTGCGATTTTTTAAACGCAAATTCGGCAAGTGAGTTGTGATTCTCGTTCGTTTGTGAGAATCATCTCCTTATAGAGGCCGGGTTTGATGTTGAAAAGTCGCTGCGAAGCCACTTGAAAAGACCTTTGACATGGTCGAAATCATGATCGTGGTAGTCTGCAGCCAAGTAATAAATGTCACCATGCCATTTGTAAATAAATTTGCATTCTATTAAATATAGAAGCAAAATGGTCTTGAGCCAGGACAATATCCCAGTTCAAATCAAAAATTATTTTTATTTTAATTTTTTCTTGTTTGTTTTTAATTTATTTTTTAAGTAAATCGACAATATGATTTTTATACCCTACACCACTTCGTGGTCTAGGGTATTATAAGTTAGTTTCGCGCTAAATGTTTGTAACACCAAGAAATAATCGAGCTAGACCCACCTTTAAGTATACCGATCGGCTTAGAATCACCACCTGAGTCGATTTAACGATGTCTGTCTGTCCGTCCGTCCGTCCGTCTGCTGTCCATCTAAGCTTGTTCGCACTCTACAGGTCGCAATTGTTGTCCGATTGACATGAAACTTGGCAGAAGTTATTTTTTCTGGCCAAGGACCATCGGTATTAAATTTGGAGGAAATCGGTTCAGATTTAGATATAGCCCCCATACAAATGTCGCTCCCTATTTCACTTTTTCCGCTTTAGAATCCACATATTGTACCCAATTTTCTTTAAAATTGGCACAACATCTTATAATCCAACTAGAAATACCTATGCAAAAATTGGGTAAGATCGACCCATACAAATGTCGCTCCCGATTTCACTTCTTCCGCTCTAGAAACCACATATTGTACCCGATTTTCTTTAAGTTTGGCACAACATCTTATAATCCAACTAGAAACACCTATGCTGAAAGTGGGTAAGATCGGTTCAGATTTAGATATAGCCACTATACAAATGTCGCTCCCGATTTGACTTTTTCCGCTCCGCATATATTGCACCCGTTTTTCTTTAAAATTGGCACAATATCTTATAATCTAACTTAAAACACCTATGCTGAAAGTGGGTAAGATCGGTTCAGATTTAGATAAAGCCCCCATACAAATGTCGCTCTCTATTTCACTTTTTCCGCTTTAGAAACCACATATTGTACCCGATTTTTTTTAAATTGGCACAACATCTTATAATCTAACTTAAAATACCTATGGTGAAAGTGGGTTAGATCGGTTCAGATTTAGATATAGCCCTCATACAAATGTTGCTCCCGAATGCTAAACCGATTTTGGCCAAACTTTACATATTATATTTCGTCAATAAACATACATGGTGAAAGCGGGTCACATCGTTCCAGGTTTCAATATACCCCCATACAAATGTCCTTTCCGATTTAACATTTTTTGTCAAACAATCTGTATACAATCTTTTGTCGAAAAATATTGATCTTTCATAAAAACATGGACCAATTTTAACCCTAGTAATTTTGTTGTTTATATATATATGAATATCATGCCACAAAGAGTTACATTTTTTTATTTAACTAACATAATAACAAAATTCTTTATTTACGATCACCCCTAATGTCTACAATTGAAAATCGGAAAAAATCAGCTTGGTGTTTTTTTAAATTTTATGTAACTTTAACTCATTGTACGGTTCAATTTTTTCTGAGTGTAAAACAATCATCAAATGATTCCACTTTGGTACTTGCGATGGAATGTGATATATTAAATTGGCGTTTGTGAGAAAATTTAAGTATGTGGTAAAGTATGCAAGAGGTTTATTTATGAGAAACCATATTAGAAATTATCAAGGATATGAAAGGATGAATATTCCAATGACAATAATGTACCTTTTTCGGATTAAAAAATAAAACAAAAATTGTGTCCATTTCTGTATATTGTCCTCTTTCATCATACTGACATAAACTGATGGGTAGACATATTATTATTTTGAATAAAATATAAAAAAGTAATAAAATATTACAAAAGTAAAAACTAAGAACGCAGTTCTATTAAATATGATCTCTTGTCCATGTGTTTATCTTGTTCAAGTCTAATACGAAAATATAAAATTGTGTCGCGGTGTTATACAAATTTTAAGGAAAATACATAACTATTAAAATTATAACTTTAAAACAGTTTAATTGAGATTGAATATAAATCAAATATAAACTATCCGATTTAAAACTTGATCGATTAGTTTAATTTTAGTGCGATTTTCGGCTATTCATATATTTAGGCGAATGAGTAATATTATTCCCAATAAATATGACTCATACGTCGTCAATATCAATAGGTGAATTGCCCAAATAATGCGTAATAAATCGACAGCGGATTTTTATGCAGATGCAATTTTAATTCATTTTTTGTATTTTATCATGAAAATCATTTGTGTAAGGTCGGCATTCAATTATATTCATCCGTTCAAAATATTATTTTTCATGAAACTATACCACAATAAAAATTTTTTGTTCGAAACGGCTGAACCGATGTTGTTGAAATTTTCAGTACAGATATATGAAGGTCTAAAAGAACTATAGAATTTTTAAAAATTTGCTCTGTGCTCGGAGGGGCTTGGCAATAGTATTTTTGAGAGCTATAAGGCTGAAAATTGGAAGATAAATTTAATGCCGAAATTTGGATTTTTGTTTTGTGGGCGGAGTGGGCATGGCAATAGTGTTTTTTGAGCTAGAAGGCTGAAAAGTGGAACGTATATATTACTGACCACGAGGAGGATTAATTTGATGCCGAAATTTAGATTTTCGTTTAGTGGGCGTGGCAAAAATGTTTGTGATAGTTAGAAGGCTGAAAATTATATGTACCAATTTTCAGCCTTCTTATTATTACTGACCACGAGAATGATAAAAATGATGCCGAAATTTGGATTTTCGTTTCGTGGGCGGTGGGCGGTGGGGACGTGGTAAAAGTGTGTGTTTGAGCTAGAAGGCAGAAAATTGGAGCGTATATATTAATGATCATGAGAAAGCGGGCGGGGTTCAGCTAGTATTACATAATTTTAACTTCGACAGCAATCACGATTATAATTGTTTTACAATAAGTACGAAGAACACCATCATGAAACTTATGGAACATCTTACTGGCACCATTAACTATTAACCATTTTTTTCAAAAAATCCAAGGTATGTTTTTGCTTATAAAATAAATAGAAAAAAGTATACATTTATTTTTTAAGATTTGACAAAAAGAACTAGAAAAAATAGATTTTCATTTAAACGACCACAAAAAGAATAATTTTATTTTAGATCACCTTATGACCAAAATACTTTATTTTCGATTCATCCCAGTGTCTACAATTTCTTATTTTTGAAAATAGCCATATAGAAAAATACAAAATTGCAAAAATTCATCAAAATCGGAGAGAAGAGACAACATTTGTGTGATCGCCTCACATTAAATTACTCTTACTCTTTTCTTCCGACATCTATTTTGCTCATAAGCCCAGGTGTGAATACCATAAAAACTGCAATTGCGTCTTGCTCAACAAAGAAATCATTTTGAAAATCAACTGTACTTCAGAACCAATTGAAATTTTGTTATCTTATAGTGAATGTAATAATCTAAAATACAAAAAATAAAATCTATGTTTTCTAGGGTATTCAAGGATTAAGGATATTTTAATTTAACAACAACGACAGGGTTTCTTCCAGAAAACGTTAGTAGTCAGAAATTTCGATGCTCTTGGCACCACTGTGCGAAATCATAATTTATGTGGCGTGCAATTACAAATGGCCATAAAAATGTTTCTGCATTGTTTGTTGCAACACGACAATGCAGGCAGCAATACCAACAAAAACAACAACAGCAGCACCAGCCGACAGACAAGACAATTGAATTGTTTTGTCATCCATCTTGGCTGGGTTGCGAGTGCACGAAATGATAGACAAAAAAAATATCAACGGACAATGATGCAAAATTCAATTGGAATTGCATGAAATCCTTTTTCGAAAAAAGGATGAGCAAACAAACAAACAAAAAACAAAAGCGAACATGGATGGTGCATGTTTCATTTTGTTGGACGCAGTGCTGTGATGGATGGATTGAACTTGGAGCGATGGCTACAATCAATTTTACATTAATTACATGCGAGAATGGTTAGAAGCGTTACCATCACTTGGATTTGTTAAATAAATTTAATGAAGACTACCTCCCTCCATCGTCCCGCCCAAAACGGCATCAACCATTCCAGTCCATAGGAGGAGGACGAATACGTTCGTCTGGAATTGCAATCAATTTTACACAAATGACTTTCATTTTTATGTTCAACTATTCCTTCTTCATCTTCTTTATGGTGTAGGTCTTCTCTCTTTTTTTTTTTGCTCCGGTCTGGTCTGATCCGGTGGTGTATTCGTTTGGTTTTATTTCAATGAAATTTATTGCACACATTCATGTGTACGAGTGCGATTACACACACATATGTGTGTGTGTGCACAGTATTCGGCCACAGAATTGTTTCGCCATGTTGTGATCGTAAAATTAAAATAAGTTTTTTTTTCATGGGGCGTACTATTAATGGTGAAACAGGGCTAATAGGGACGAAAAAGAAGCGGGGCAAAATAAATCAAATGGTTCGAATTTAAGTTTTGCAGGAAATTTTCAGAATATATACTTTTAGGAAGGAAGCGGGACAACAGATCTCATAGTTCCGAGTAAAAATCAAGATTTTTTAACAGATATTCCCCTCTTTAATTTGACACCAATACCGTTATCATAGGGTTCGAATAAGTATTTAAAATGATTTTTGAAAAATGGATGAGGAAATGAAAAAATAAAAACGCAAATTAAATCAACCCCGGTTCATTTGCAACGACTTTTTTTTAATTTCTGATGGATTAAGGGTACTTACGTAAAAACTCAGCGATATAATGTCTACTTCTTAAATGTTGTATATTTACTATTTGTCTGCTCAGACTACAGGAACCATTTGATACAGCTTGACGTATTTTATAAAAATATATTTGTTCTGTAACTAGTTCATCGATTCATTTTTCCGCACATCAGGCAATTACCAGCATTCAGCTAATTGTGGTCCAATTGGTATTGAATATTCTCTTGGCCCAGACGTGCAGCCATCTAAATTCAAGATTAAATGGCGAAGAGGTAACTCGTGGGCAGGACACAAACACCCTATTGAAACGGTATCACCTCCAATCATTGAATCACGCCACACTACTCACCGGTCTTACTTACAGTGTCGTCAAATCTAGCGCATATTATCTATCTTCCAACCTTGGTGGTTGGTCTATATGGCCGCTCTCCTTCGCGGAAGCGTCAAAGTGTGCCTTAAGACACCGTTTTGAATGGGCCACATCAATCGAAAAGGTGTATTGTATCTAGTCTGAAAGATTGATAAGATCACTAATAACAATTTCCGATATCTCGTCAATGTCGTATAGTAATTGTTTCCCAAAGGTTCTGTGCAGTGAGTTTATTAGAGCTGGATAGTCGAATAAGAAGTGGTTGATTGCCCTCGTCGTTGTCGGAGCTACGGCAGTGAATGGGCCGTCAGCACTGCCATCAATAGTACATTTTTATACCCTTCACCATAGGGTGAGAGTATACTAAGTGTGTCATTCCGTTTGTAACACCTTGAAATATCGACCTGGTATATATTATTGACTTGTAAGTTATATATATTATTGATCGTCATAAAACTCTAAGACGACCTAGCTATGCCCGTTTTCCGTCCGTCAGTTCAAAGTATGCTAGTATCTAAATGAGAAGTCCCAGGTCGTCCAAATAAGGACAGAAAATGCCCCAAATAATATTTCGAGTATTTATTTAAGTGTTTCATACTTTCAGGGCGTGGAAAGGGATAAAAATGGTACCAATCAAATTGCAATGGCTAGTAACGCCAAATTTGGCCTTTAGATCTCGTAAATCGCATATACCCGTAAAATAAATAGATTTTTCGAAGTTCGCACCTTTAAGGGGTAAAACGTGGAAAAGGGATAAAATTGGGACCGACCAAATGACTGCACCTAGAATCATAAAATTCCGTGTGTACATTCCTCTGACTATGTATACGTACAAAGTAAAGAAAATTAAAAAAAACTTTTAGGGGGAAAACGGAAAAAATCGGTGAATGGGGATAAAAATGGTACCAATGATACGGCTACAGCTAGGAAGAGGAATATCGGTGTATACTTCACTCTGGCTGCGTAGACTCAAAAAATAAAGCGATTATTTTATATTTGTACTTTTAAGGAATAAATGGGAAAAAAGGGACAAAATTGGTACCGACCATATGACTGCAGATATAATCATAAAATTCGGTGTGTACTTTCCTTTCACTGTGTAGACGTACAAAATAAAGAAAAAAATCCAAAAATATTTTTAGGGGGAAAACATGAAAAAGGGGGATAAAAATAGTACCAAATAAAAATAATTAAAATTCGCTCTGCCTGCGTAGACTCCAAAATCATCAAGATTGGATGATAACCAAAATGCACTGCACGATAAAGTTGTGATCGAAGATAGAATTCCCTTTGCCATGGCACAACTTAGAGTTTTGGACCCCGATGTTCTGCTAAAATTGAAAACTTCTTTGCGATGGTGACAATATCCTATTTTCTTATTTAATGCTACTTAACATAGCCATAGTCAAAAAAAATATTTTTCTGTCAAAATCGTTGACCGTTTCGAGCTTGAGATGATTCGTTGATAGTTTTCCATCATAACAGCAATTCAAATTCTTATTCGAAATGAATGGATGTTGGCATTAAGATTGCAATATTTCGAAACTAGGATTAGTGTTAGTTATAAAACGCACTTTAGCCAATCTTTATTTTCAAAAGGTCACAAATTTATGTGAAATTTTTGTCTAGCGAATTGTGGTGGACATATTTTTGTGGCAGACTACTGTCCGTTCGTATGGATATGGACAGCACACGTTTTTCGCTTAAACTCCTTGTACATGTGTTTTTTTCGGTCTTCTTCTTCGCTCACACCCATCCACATGTTACTCATGATATGTGCTATTAATCGTAGGGAATCCTTTTATTTTTTATATCTCTTTCGGCTTGCACACACTTCCCACCGTCCTGCCTCTCACCGCAATGGTCACTAAAAGCATCAATAGCTTCAAAAAGGATTTGGTAAACCAAAAATTCATGAAGCGTGCCAAACCATACTTGGTAAAAAATAACATCGAAAACATAATAATCTACCGGCCCACACCCCTCACAACCATCGTCAATACTGCGAGACTCCTGCACTCCAGACATCCGGCGAACGGAGCCATTGGCAGTGATACTTTGGCTTGGTACGTTTTCAATGAGTTGTGCTGAAGGAGCAGCAGCAGCACCACCACCACAGAAAACAAAACAAAATGTAGTTAAGTTCATGTAGCATTAAATTGTTGTGATAAATCAATCTAATGAGTAAATCACGCACTATAAATTCACATAACTATCGTTTAATCATTTGCTGTGGCATGGCAAGACAATGCTTTGTAGCACATCGACAGACAGACAGTGAGTCAGACGGAGACAGGGAGTATGTAGTGGTTTAGTAAACGAATGTCCATGAGTTTGTGCCCACCACCACAATCACCAGATAACCTGGAAATGCCATCATAATATTTGTTCGATTAGATTAGTGAATATCGAGCGATTAGTTATAATTGCTGCAGTTTATAACCTGGCCACAATTAATGCTATTATTTGATTCACTCACTTAGACTCCAATCCACTCGATTAGAGATTAATCGCTGCCTGCATCTGAATACTAAAGAGTTTGAGGGCGGGGTTTCCACTTCATAATACATTAGGGAGTGTTGATTTTAGAAAATTTTTTATTTTCAAAAACATGTAGTTAAGAAAGCGGTGGATTGCTTTCCCTTTCGCAGATATATTTTTATTTTTGTGATAAAATTTAGATTAGCTCGGTAAATCGTCAAAAGAAAAAAATAGATTTAAAAAACAAGTTTTTAAATTTTTTGAACAGCTGCTACTAACCACTGGTCCTACTTAAAAGAGACATTTGTAGCCCGTACAATTACCTTAAATTTGAGATATTAGTCACCTCGATCGGACTTGTACTTAAACATGTAAAAACGGCGTTAAGTTCGGCCGGCCCGATTTTCGTGGAAGAGTAGTAACACTACAGCAAAATGTCACATTATTTTAATATAGCCAACCCAAATCAAATAAAAGCATTGAAAAAATATAAATTTTTAATTATTTTAAAACATGCTTATAAGACAAGGCTACCAATATGTTTATACTATATATGTATAGAAATAACACTTCAGGTCAATCCAAAAAGCAATCTTCAAAAAAAAAAAAAAAATACCTTAAATATTTCATTTATTTACAGTCTATGGAATACAATCTTCCTTACACAGTACAACTTAAAAATAATCCTAAAAATAAATTAAATCTAATATCTTTAAAAAAATAAACATATTTAAGGCATAATCGAATTCAACACTATATAACTGGTTAGACTCTTTTAAAGCTCGAGTAATAGGTTCATTCTCGGCATAACCAATTCTATCAAAAGGTACATAGAATAGGTTGTTCTGGCGCAAAGTACGGCAAGGCGATAGTGGGTGATACAGTTGGTTGCATTTACATCCTATTTGAATTCAAAAAGTACACATTTTAAAAATCCATTATCTCCCAGTTACTCAGTGGAAGATAACCTAACTTCATGATTCAACCAATTTTTGCTGTAAAATAAAAAAGTACGAATTTGGAAAAATCTTTTATTTTGCATGTCTAAGCAGAAGAATGTATACACCGAATTCCACGATTCTAGCTGCGGCCATTTGGTTGGAACCAATTGTATCCCATTTTCTTATTATACCTCCTAAAACGTACAACTTTCTAAAATCCCATTACGCGTCAATTAAACACACCGAATTTCATCATTCTAGCTGTTGCCGGTATAGTTGGTACCATTTTATCCCTCTGTTCCCATTCCCTAGAAAGTACGAATTTAGAAAAAACGTTTTATTTTTCGTTTCTATGCAGTCACAGAAATGTATACTCCGATTGATTTAAAATTTGTATCCCCTTTTCTCATTTTAACCCGAAAAATCCATTTATTTACGTGTCTACGCAATCATATGAACGTATACACCGAATTTCATTATTTTAGGTGCAGCCGTTTGATTGGTACCATTTTTATCCCTCTTACCCTTAAAAGTACATATTTGGAAAAAATACTTTTATATCATGTATTTACTCAATTAAAGGAATGTATGCACCGAATTTCGTGTTTATATCTGTTGTCGTTTGATAGGTA
>CANDYM010000225.1:0-60236 GCA_947397865.1 Polietes domitor
AACTAAATAACTAAATAACTAAATAACTAAATAACTAAATAACTAAATAACTAAATAACTAAATAACTAAATAACTAAATAACTAAATAACTAAATAACTAAATAACTAAATAACTAAATAACTAAATAACTAAATAACTAAATAACAAATAACTAAATAACTAAAAACTAAATAACTAAATAACTAAATAACTAAATAACTAAATAACTAAATAACTAAATAACTAAATAACTAAATAACTAAATAACTAAATAACTAAATAACTAAATAACTAAATAACTAAATAACTAAATAACTAAATAACTAAATAACTAAATAACTAAATAACTAAATAACTAAATAACTAAATAACTAAATAACTAAATAACTAAATAACTAAATAACTAAATAACTAAATAACTAAATAACTAAATAACTAAATAACTAAATAACTAAATAACTAAATAACTAAATAACTAAATAACTAAATAACTAAATAACTAAATAACTAAATAACTAAATAACTAAATAACTAAATAACTAAATAACTAAATAACTAAATAACTAAATAACTAAATAACTAAATAACTAAATAACTAAATAACTAAATAACTAAATAACTAAATAACTAAATAACTAAATAACTAAATAACTAAATAACTAAATAACTAAATAACTAAATAACTAAATAACTAAATAACTAAATAACTAAATAACTAAATAACTAAATAACTAAATAACTAAATAACTAAATAACTAAATAACTAAATAACTAAATAACTAAATAACTAAATAACTAAATAACTAAATAACTAAATAACTAAATAACTAAATAACTAAATAACTAAATAACTAAATAACTAAATAACTAAATAACTAAATAACTAAATAACTAAATAACTAAATAACTAAATAACTAAATAACTAAATAACTAAATAACTAAATAACTAAATAACTAAATAACTAAATAACTAAATAACTAAATAACTAAATAACTAAATAACTAAATAACTAAATAACTAAATAACTAAATAACTAAATAACTAAATAACTAAATAACTAAATAACTAAATAACTAAATAACTAAATAACTAAATAACTAAATAACTAAATAACTAAATAACTAAATAACTAAATAACTAAATAACTAAATAACTAAATAACTAAATAACTAAATAACTAAATAACTAAATAACTAAATAACTAAATAACTAAATAACTAAATAACTAAATAACTAAATAACTAAATAACTAAATAACTAAATAACTAAATAACTAAATAACTAAATAACTAAATAACTAAATAACTAAATAACTAAATAACTAAATAACTAAATAACTAAATAACTAAATAACTAAATAACTAAATAACTAAATAACTAAATAACTAAATAACTAAATAACTAAATAACTAAATAACTAAATAACTAAATAACTAAATAACTAAATAACTAAATAACTAAATAACTAAATAACTAAATAACTAAATAACTAAATAACTAAATAACTAAATAACTAAATAACTAAATAACTAAATAACTAAATAACTAAATAACTAAATAACTAAATAACTAAATAACTAAATAACTAAATAACTAAATAACTAAATAACTAAATAACTAAATAACTAAATAACTAAATAACTAAATAACTAAATAACTAAATAACTAAATAACTAAATAACTAAATAACTAAATAACTAAATAACTAAATAACTAAATAACTAAATAACTAAATAACTAAATAACTAAATAACTAAATAACTAAATAACTAAATAACTAAATAACTAAATAACTAAATAACTAAATAACTAAATAACTAAATAACTAAATAACTAAATAACTAAATAACTAAATAACTAAATAACTAAATAACTAAATAACTAAATAACTAAATAACTAAATAACTAAATAACTAAATAACTAAATAACTAAATAACTAAATAACTAAATAACTAAATAACTAAATAACTAAATAACTAAATAACTAAATAACTAAATAACTAAACTAAATAACTAAATAACTAAATAACTAAATAACTAAATAACTAAATAACTAAATAACTAAATAACTAAATAACTAAATAACTAAATAACTAAATAACTAAATAACTAAATAACTAAATAACTAAATAACTAAATAACTAAATAACTAAATAACTAAATAACTAAATAACTAAATAACTAAATAACTAAATAACTAAATAACTAAATAACTAAATAACTAAATAACTAAATAACTAAATAACTAAATAACTAATAACTAAATAACTAATAACTAAATAACTAAATAACTAAATAACTAAATAACTAAAACTAAATAACTAAATAACTAAATAACTAAATAACTAAATAACTAAATAACTAAATAACTAAATAACTAAATAACTAAATAACTAAATAACTAAATAACTAATAACTAAAACTAATAACTAAATAACTAAATAACTAAATAACTAAATAACTAAATAACTAAATAACTAAATAACTAAATAACTAAATAACTAAATAACTAAATAACTAAATAACTAAATAACTAAATAACTAAATAACTAACTAATAAACTAAATAACTAAATAACTAAATAACTAAATAACTAAATAACTAAATAACTAAAAACTAATAACTAAATAACTAAATAACTAAATAACTAAATAACTAAATAACTAAATAACTAAATAACTAAATAACTAAATAACTAAATAACTAAATAACTAAATAACTAACTAACTAAACTACATAACTAAACTAACTAAATAACTAAATAACTAAATAACTAAATAACTAAATAACTAAATAACTAAATAACTAAATAACTAAATAACTAATAACTAAATAACTAAATAACTAAACTAAACTAAATAACTAAATAACTAAATAACTAAATAACTAAATAACTAAATAACTAAACAAACTAAATAACTAAATAACTAAATAACTACATAACTAAATAACTAAATAACTAAATAACTAAATAACTAAATAACTAAATAACTAAATAACTAAATAACTAAATAACTAAATAACTAAATAACTAAATAACTAAATAACTAAATAAAATAACTAAACTAAATAACTAAATACAAACTAAATAACTAAATAACTAAATAACTAAATAACTAAAAACTAAATAACTAAATAACTAAATAACTAAATAACTAAATAACTAAATAACTAACTAACTAAAAACTACATAACTAAATAACTAAATAACTAAATAACTAAATAACTAAATAACTAAATAACTAAATAACTAAATAACTAAATACTAATAACTAAATAACTAAATAACTAAATAACTAAATAACTAAATAACTAAATAACTAAATAACTAAATAACTAAATAACTAAATAACTAAATAACTAAATAACTAAATAACTAAATAACTAAATAACTAAAAACTAACTAACAACTACCTACCTACAAAAACTAAATAACTACATAACAAAATAACTAAATACACTAAATAACTAAATAACTAAATAACTAAATAACTAAATAACTAAATAACTAAATAACTAAATAACTAAATAACTAAATAACTAAATAACTAACTAACTAAATAACTAAATAACTAAATAACTAAATAACTAAATAACTAAATAACTAAATAACTAATAACTAATAACTAAATAACTAAATAACTAAATAACTAAATAACTAAATAACTAAATAACTAAATAACTAAATAACTAAATAACTAAATAACTAAATACCTAAATAACTAAATAACTAAATACTAAATAACTAAATAACTAAATACTAAATAACTAAATAACTAAATAACTAAATAACTAAATAACTAAATAACTAAATAACTAAATAACTAAATAACTAAATAACTAAATAACTAAATAACTAAATAACTAAATAACTAAATAACTAAAACTAAACTAAATACAAATAACTAAATAACTAAATAACTAAATAACTAAATAACTAAATAACTAAATAACTAAATAACTAAATAACTAAATAACTAAATAACAAATAACTAAATAACTAAATAACTAAATAACTAAATAACTAAATAACTAAATAACTAACTAACTAAATAACTAAATAACTAAATAACTAAACTAACTACAAATAACTAAATAACTAAATAACTAAATAACTAAATAACTAAATAACTAAATAACTAAATAACTAAATAACTAAATAACTAAATAACTAAATAACTAAATAACTAAATAACTAAATAACTAAATAACTAAATAACTAAATAACTAAATAACTAAATAACTAAATAACTAAATAACTAAATAACTAAATAACTAAATAACTAAATAACTAAATAACTAAATAACTAAATAACTAACTAAATAACTAACTAAATAACTAAATAACTAAATAACTACAATACCTAAATAACTAAATAACTAAATAACTAAATAACTAAATAACTAAATAACTAAATAACTAAATAACTAAATAACTAAAAACTAAATAACTAACTAACAAAATAACTAAATAACTAACTAAATAACTAAATAACTAAATAACTAAATAACTAAATAACTAAATAACTAAATAACTAAATAACTAAATAACTAAATAACTAAATAACTAAATAACTAAATAACTAAATAACTAAATAACTAAATAACTAAATACTAACTACTAAAACTAAATAACCTAACTAACTAACTAAATACAAAATAACTAAATAACTAAATAACTACAAAACTAAATAACTAAATAACTAAATAACTAAATAACTAAATAACTAAATAACTAAATAACTAAATAACTAAACTAAATAACTAAATAACTAACATAACTAAATAACTAAATAACTAAATAACTAAATAACTAAATAACTAAATAACTAAATAACTAAATAACTAAATAACTAAATAACTAAATAACTAAATAACTAAATAACTAATAACTAAATAACTAAATAACTAAATAACTAAATAACTAAATAACTAAATAACTAAATAACTAAATAACTAAATAACTAAATAACTAAATAACTAAATAACTAAATAACTAAATAACTAAATAACTAAATAACTAAATAACTAAATAACTAAATAACTAATAACTAACTAAATAACTAAATAACTAAATAACTAAATAACTAAAAACTAACTAAATAACTAAATAACTAAATAACTAAATAACTAAATAACTAAATAACTAAATAACTAAATACAACTAAATAACTAAATAACTAAATAACTAAACTAACTAAATAACTAAATAACTAAATAACTAAATAACTAAATAACTAATAACTAAATAACTAAATAACTAAATAAACTAAATAACTAAATAACTAAATAACTAAAACTAAATAACTAAATAACTAAATAACTAAATAACTAAATAACTAAATAACTAAATAACTAAATAACTAAATAACTAAATAACTAAATAACTAAATAACTAAATAACTAAATAACTAAATAACTAAATAACTAAATAACTAAATAACTAAATAACTAAATAACTAAATAACTAAATAACTAAAAAACTAAATAACTAAATAACTAAATAATAAATAACTAAATAACTAAATAACTAAATAACTAAATAACTAAATAACTAAATAACTAAATAACTAAATAACTAAATAACTAAATAACTAAATAACTAAATAACTAAATAACTAAATAACTAAATAACTAAATAACTAAATAACTAAATAACTAAATAACTAAATAACTAAATAACTAAATAACTAAAATAACTAAATAACTAAATAACTAAATAACTAAATAACTAAATAACTAAATAACTAAATAACTAAATAACTAAATAACTAAATAACTAAATAACTAAATAACTAAATAACTAAATAACTAAATACTAAATAACTAAATAACTAAATAACTAAATAACTAAATAACTAAATAACTAAATAACTAAATAACTAAATAACTAAATAACTAAATAACTAAATAACTAAATAACTAAATAACTAAATAACTAAATAACTAAATAACTAAATAACTAAATAACTAAATAACTAAATAACTAAATAACTAAATAACTAAATAACTAAATAACTAAATAACTAAATAACTAAATAACTAAATAACTAAATAACTAAATAACTAAATAACTAAATAACTAAATAACTAAATAACTAAATAACTAAATAACTAAATAACTAAATAACTAAATAACTAAATAACTAAATAACTAAATAACTAAATAACTAATAACTAAATAACTAAATAACTAAATAACTAAATAACTAAATAACTAAATAACTAAATAACTAAATAACTAAATAACTAAATAACTAAATAACTAAATAACTAAATAACTAAATAACTACTAACTAAATAACTAAATAACTAAATAACTAAACTAAATAACTAATAACTAAATAACTAAATAACTAAATAACTAAATAACTAAATAACTAAATAACTAAAAACTAAAACTAAATAACTAAATAACTAAATAACTAAATAACTAAATAACTAAATAACTAAATAACTAAATAACTAAATAACTAAATAACTAAATAACTAAAAACTAAATAACTAAATAACTAAATAACTAAATAACTAAATAACTAAATAACTAAATAACTAAATAACTAAATAACTAAATAACTAAAAACTAAATAACTAAATAACTAAATAACTAAATAACTAAATAACTAAATAACTAAATAACTAAATAACTAAATAACTAAATAACTAAATAACTAAATAACTAAATAACTAAATAACTAAATAACTAACAATAACTAAATAACTAAATAACTAAATAACTAAATAACTAAATAACTAAATAACTAAATAACTAAATAACTAAATAACTAAATAACTAAATAACTAATAACTAAATAACTAAATAACTAAATAACTAATAACTAAATAACTAAATAACTAAATAACTAATAACTAACTAAATAACTAAATAACTAAATAACTAAATAACTAAATAACTAAATAACTAAAAACTAAATAACTAAATAACTAAATAACTAAATAACTAAATAACTAAAACAATAACTAAAACTAAATAACTAAATAACTAAATAACTAAATAACTAAATAACTAAATAACTAAATAACTAAATAACTAAATAACTAATAACTAAATAACTAAATAACTAAATAACTAAATAACTAAATAACTAAATAACTAAATAACTAAATAACTAAATAACTAAATAACTAAATAACTAAATAACTAAATAACTAAATAACTAAATAA
Source organism: Polietes domitor (assembly GCA_947397865.1). Lineage (NCBI taxonomy): Eukaryota > Metazoa > Arthropoda > Insecta > Diptera > Muscidae > Polietes > Polietes domitor. Next base: position 7,171 of record CANDYM010000225.1, read on the forward strand.
CTAAATAACTAAATAACTAAATAACTAAATAACTAAATAACTAAATAACTAAATAACTAAATAACTAAACTAAACTAATAACTAAATAACTAAATAACTAAATAACTAAATAACTAAATAACTAAATAACTAAATAACTAATAACTAAATAACTAAATAACTAAATAACTAAATAACTAAATAACTAAATAACTAAATAACTAAATAACTAAATAACTAAATAACTAAATAACTAAATAACTAAATAACTAAATAACTAAATAACTAAATAACTAAATAACTAAATAACTAAATAACTAAATAACTAAATAACTAAATAACTAAATAACTAAATAACTAAATAACTAAATAACTAAATAACTAATAACTAAATAACTAAATAACTAAATAACTAAATAACTAAATAACTAAATAACTAAATAACTAAATAACTAAATAACTAAATAACTAAATAACTAAATAACTAAATAACTAAATAACTAAATAACTAAATAACTAAATAACTAAATAACTAAATAACTAAATAACTAAATAACTAAATAACTAAATAACTAAATAACTAAATAACTAAATAACTAAATAACTAAATAACTAAATAACTAAATAACTAAATAACTAAATAACTAAATAACTAAATAACTAAATAACTAAATAACTAAATAACTAAATAACAAATAACTAAATAACTAAATAACTAAATAACTAAATAACTAAATAACTAAATAACTAAATAACTAAATAACTAAATAACTAAATAACTAAATAACTAAATAACTAAATAACTAAATAACTAAATAACTAAATAACTAAATAACTAAATAACTAAATAACTAAATAACTAAATAACTAAATAACTAAATAACTAAAAACTAAATAACTAAATAACTAAATAACTAAATAACTAAATAACTAAATAACTAAATAACTAAATAACTAAATAACTAAATAACTAAATAACTAAATAACTAAATAACTAAATAACTAAATAACTAAATAACTAAATAACTAAATAACTAAATAACTAAATAACTAAATAACTAAATAACTAAATAACTAAATAACTAAATAACTAAATAACTAAATAACTAAATAACTAAATAACTAAATAACTAAATAACTAAATAACTAAATAACTAAAATAACTAAATAACTAAATAACTAAATAACTAAATAACTAAATAACTAAATAACTAAATAACTAAATAACTAAATAACTAAATAACTAAATAACTAAATAACTAAATAACTAAATAACTAAATAACTAAATAACTAAATAACTAAATAACTAAAACTAAATAACTAAATAACTAAATAACTAAATAACTAAATAACTAAATAACTAAATAACTAAATAACTAAATAACTAAATAACTAAATAACTAAATAACTAAATAACTAAATAACTAAATAACTAAATAACTAAATAACTAAATAACTAAATAACTAAATAACTAAATAACTAAATAACTAAATAACTAAATAACTAAATAACTAAATAACTAAATAACTAAATAACTAAATAACTAAATAACTAAATAACTAAATAACTAAATAACTAAATAACTAAATAACTAAAAACTAAATAACTAAATAACTAAATAACTAAATAACTAAATAACTAAATAACTAAATAACTAAATAACTAAATAACTAAATAACTAAATAACTAAATACTAAATAACTAAATAACTAAATACTAAAACTAAATAACTAAATAACTAAATAACTAAATAACTAAATAACTAAATAACTAAATAACTAAATAACTAAAACTAAACTAAATAACTAAATAACTAAATAACTAAATAACTAAATAACTAAATAACTAAATAACTAAATAACTAAATAACTAAATAACTAAATAACTAAATAACTAAATAACTAAATAACTAAATAACTAAATAACTAAATAACTAAATAACTAAATAACTAAATAACTAAATAACTAAATAACTAAATAACTAAATAACTAAATAACTAAATAACTAAATAACTAAATAACTAAATAACTAAATAACTAAATAACTAAATAACTAAATAACTAAAATAACTAAATAACTAAATAACTAAATAACTAAATAACTAAATAACTAAATAACTAAATAACTAAATAACTAAATAACTAAATAACTAAATAACTAAATAACTAAATAACTAAATAACTAAATAACTAAATAACTAAATAACTAAATAACTAAATAACTAAATAACTAAATAACTAAATAACTAAATAACTAAATAACTAAATAACTAAATAACTAAATAACTAAATAACTAAATACCTAAATAACTAAATAACTAAATAACTAAATAACTAAATAACTAAATAACTAAATAACTAAATAACTAAATAACTAAATAACTAAATAACTAAATAACTAAATAACTAAATAACTAAATAACTAAATAACTAAATAACTAAATAACTAAATAACTAAATAACTAAATAACTAAATAACTAAATAACTAAATAACTAAATAACTAAATAACTAAATAACTAAATAACTAAATAACTAAATAACTAAATAACTAAATAACTAAATAACTAAATAACTAAATAACTAAATAACTAAATAACTAAATAACTAAATAACTAAATAACTAAATAACTAAATAACTAAATAACTAAATAACTAAATAACTAAATAACTAAATAACTAAATAACTAAATAACTAAATAACTAAATAACTAAATAACTAAATAACTAAATAACTAAATAAACTAAATAACTAAATAACTAAATAACTAAATAACTAAATAACTAAATAACTAAATAACTAAATAACTAAATAACTAAATAACTAAATAACTAAATAACTAAATAACTAAATAACTAAATAACTAAATAACTAAATAACTAAATAACTAATAACTAAATAACTAAATAACTAAATAACTAAATAACTAAATAACTAAATAACTAAATAACTAAATAACTAAATAACTAAATAACTAAATAACTAAATAACTAAATAACTAAATAACTAAATAACTAAATAACTAAATAACTAAATAACTAAATAACTAAATAACTAAATAACTAATTTAGTTATTAGTTATTTAGTTATTTAGTTATTTAGTTATTAGTTATTAGTTATTTAGTTATTTAGTTATTTAGTTATTTAGTTATTTAGTTATTTAGTTATTTAGTTATTTAGTTATTTAGTTATTTAGTTATTTAGTTATTTAGTTATTTAGTTATTTAGTTATTTAGTTATTTAGTTATTTAGTTATTTAGTTATTTAGTTATTTAGTTATTTAGTTATTTAGTTATTTAGTTATTTAGTTATTTAGTTATTTAGTTATTTAGTTATTTAGTTATTTAGTTATTTAGTTATTTAGTTATTTAGTTATTTAGTTATTTAGTTATTTAGTTATTTAGTTATTTAGTTATTTAGTTATTTAGTTATTTAGTTATTTAGTTATTTAGTTATTTAGTTATTTAGTTATTTAGTTATTTAGTTATTTAGTTATTTAGTTATTTAGTTATTTAGTTATTTAGTTATTTAGTTATTTAGTTATTTAGTTATTTAGTTATTTAGTTATTTAGTTATTTAGTTATTTAGTTATTTAGTTATTTAGTTATTTAGTTATTTAGTTATTTAGTTATTTAGTTATTTAGTTATTTAGTTATTTAGTTATTTAGTTATTTAGTTATTTAGTTATTTAGTTATTTAGTTATTTAGTTATTTAGTTATTTAGTTATTTAGTTATTTAGTTATTTAGTTATTTAGTTATTTAGTTATTTAGTTATTTAGTTATTTAGTTATTTAGTTATTTAGTTATTTAGTTATTTAGTTATTTAGTTATTTAGTTATTTAGTTATTTAGTTATTTAGTTATTTAGTTATTTAGTTATTTAGTTATTTAGTTATTTAGTTATTTAGTTATTTAGTTATTTAGTTATTTAGTTATTTAGTTATTTAGTTATTTAGTTATTTAGTTATTTAGTTATTTAGTTATTTAGTTATTTAGTTATTTAGTTATTTAGTTATTTAGTTATTTAGTTATTTAGTTATTTAGTTATTTAGTTATTTAGTTATTTAGTTATTTAGTTATTTAGTTATTTAGTTATTTAGTTATTTAGTTATTTAGTTATTTAGTTATTTAGTTATTTAGTTATTTAGTTATTTAGTTATTTAGTTATTTAGTTATTTAGTTATTTAGTTATTTAGTTATTTAGTTATTTAGTTATTTAGTTATTTAGTTATTTAGTTATTTAGTTATTTAGTTATTTAGTTATTTAGTTATTTAGTTATTTAGTTATTTAGTTATTTAGTTATTTAGTTATTTAGTTATTTAGTTATTTAGTTATTTAGTTATTTAGTTATTTAGTTATTTAGTTATTTAGTTATTTAGTTATTTAGTTATTTAGTTATTTAGTTATTTAGTTATTTAGTTATTTAGTTATTTAGTTATTTAGTTATTTAGTTATTTAGTTATTTAGTTATTTAGTTATTTAGTTATTTAGTTATTTAGTTATTTAGTTATTTAGTTATTTAGTTATTTAGTTATTTAGTTATTTAGTTATTTAGTTATTTAGTTATTTAGTTATTTAGTTATTTAGTTATTTAGTTATTTAGTTATTTAGTTATTTAGTTATTTAGTTATTTAGTTATTTAGTTATTTAGTTATTTAGTTATTTAGTTATTTAGTTATTTAGTTATTTAGTTATTTAGTTATTTAGTTATTTAGTTATTTAGTTATTTAGTTATTTAGTTATTTAGTTATTTAGTTATTTAGTTATTTAGTTATTTAGTTATTTAGTTATTTAGTTATTTAGTTATTAGTTATTTAGTTATTTAGTTATTTAGTTATATTTAGTTATTTAGTTATTTAGTTATTTAGTTATTTAGTTATTTAGTTATTTAGTTATTTAGTTATTTAGTTATTTAGTTATTTAGTTATTTAGTTATTTAGTTATTTAGTTATTTAGTTATTTAGTTATTTAGTTATTTAGTTATTTAGTTATTTAGTTATTTAGTTATTTAGTTATTTAGTTATTTAGTTATTTAGTTATTTAGTTATTTAGTTATTTAGTTATTTAGTTATTTAGTTATTTAGTTATTTAGTTATTTAGTTATTTAGTTATTTAGTTATTTAGTTATTTAGTTATTTAGTTATTTAGTTATTTAGTTATTTAGTTATTTAGTTATTTAGTTATTTAGTTATTTAGTTATTTAGTTATTTAGTTATTTAGTTATTTAGTTATTTAGTTATTTAGTTATTTAGTTATTTAGTTATTTAGTTATTTAGTTATTTAGTTATTTAGTTATTTAGTTATTTAGTTATTTAGTTATTTAGTTATTTAGTTATTTAGTTATTTAGTTATTTAGTTATTTAGTTATTTAGTTATTTAGTTATTTAGTTATTTAGTTATTTAGTTATTTAGTTATTTAGTTATTTAGTTATTTAGTTATTTAGTTATTTAGTTATTTAGTTATTTAGTTATTTAGTTATTTAGTTATTTAGTTATTTAGTTATTTAGTTATTTAGTTATTTAGTTATTTAGTTATTTAGTTATTTAGTTATTTAGTTATTTAGTTATTTAGTTATTTAGTTATTTAGTTATTTAGTTATTTAGTTATTAGTATTTAGTTATTTAGTTATTTAGTTATTTAGTTATTTAGTTATTTAGTTATTTAGTTATTTAGTTATTTAGTTATTTAGTTATTTAGTTATTTAGTTATTAGTTATTTAGTTATTTAGTTATTTAGTTATTTAGTTATTTAGTTATTTAGTTATTTAGTTATTTAGTTATTTAGTTATTTAGTTATTTAGTTATTTAGTTATTTAGTTATTTAGTTATTTAGTTATTTAGTTATTTAGTTATTTAGTTATTTAGTTATTTAGTTATTTAGTTATTTAGTTATTTAGTTATTTAGTTATTTAGTTATTTAGTTATTTAGTTATTTAGTTATTTAGTTATTTAGTTATTTAGTTATTTAGTTATTTAGTTATTTAGTTATTTAGTTATTTAGTTATTTAGTTATTTAGTTATTTAGTTATTTAGTTATTTAGTTATTTAGTTATTTAGTTATTTAGTTATTTAGTTATTTAGTTATTTAGTTATTTAGTTATTTAGTTATTTAGTTATTTAGTTATTTAGTTATTTAGTTATTTAGTTATTTAGTTATTTAGTTATTTAGTTATTTAGTTATTTAGTTATTTAGTTATTTAGTTATTTAGTTATTTAGTTATTTAGTTATTTAGTTATTTAGTTATTTAGTTATTTAGTTATTTAGTTATTTAGTTATTTAGTTATTTAGTTATTTAGTTATTTAGTTATTTAGTTATTTAGTTATTTAGTTATTTAGTTATTTAGTTATTTAGTTATTTAGTTATTTAGTTATTTAGTTATTTAGTTATTTAGTTATTTAGTTATTTAGTTATTTAGTTATTTAGTTATTTAGTTATTTAGTTATTTAGTTATTTAGTTATTTAGTTATTTAGTTATTTAGTTATTTAGTTATTTAGTTATTTAGTTATTTAGTTATTTAGTTATTTAGTTATTTAGTTATTAGTTATTTAGTTATTTAGTTATTTAGTTATTTAGTTATTTAGTTATTTAGTTATTTAGTTATTTAGTTATTTAGTTATTTAGTTATTTAGTTATTTAGTTATTTAGTTATTTAGTTATTTAGTTATTTAGTTATTTAGTTATTTAGTTATTTAGTTATTTAGTTATTTAGTTATTTAGTTATTTAGTTATTTAGTTATTTAGTTATTTAGTTATTTAGTTATTTAGTTATTTAGTTATTTAGTTATTTAGTTATTTAGTTATTTAGTTATTTAGTTATTTAGTTATTTAGTTATTTAGTTATTTAGTTATTTAGTTATTTAGTTATTTAGTTATTTAGTTATTTAGTTATTTAGTTATTTAGTTATTTAGTTATTTAGTTATTTAGTTATTTAGTTATTTAGTTATTTAGTTATTTAGTTATTTAGTTATTTAGTTATTTAGTTATTTAGTTATTTAGTTATTTAGTTATTTAGTTATTTAGTTATTTAGTTATTTAGTTATTTAGTTATTTAGTTATTTAGTTATTTAGTTATTTAGTTATTTAGTTATTTAGTTATTTAGTTATTTAGTTATTTAGTTATTTAGTTATTTAGTTATTTAGTTATTTAGTTATTTAGTTATTTAGTTATTTAGTTATTTAGTTATTTAGTTATTTAGTTATTTAGTTATTTAGTTATTTAGTTATTTAGTTATTTAGTTATTTAGTTATTTAGTTATTTAGTTATTTAGTTATTTAGTTATTTAGTTATTTAGTTATTTAGTTATTTAGTTATTTAGTTATTTAGTTATTTAGTTATTTAGTTATTTAGTTATTTAGTTATTTAGTTATTTAGTTATTTAGTTATTTAGTTATTTAGTTATTTAGTTATTTAGTTATTTAGTTATTTAGTTATTTAGTTATTTAGTTATTTAGTTATTTAGTTATTTAGTTATTTAGTTATTTAGTTATTTAGTTATTTAGTTATTTAGTTATTTAGTTATTTAGTTATTTAGTTATTTAGTTATTTAGTTATTTAGTTATTTAGTTATTTAGTTATTTAGTTATTTAGTTATTTAGTTATTTAGTTATTTAGTTATTTAGTTATTTAGTTATTTAGTTATTTAGTTATTTAGTTATTTAGTTATTTAGTTATTTAGTTATTTAGTTATTTAGTTATTTAGTTATTTAGTTATTTAGTTATTTAGTTATTTAGTTATTTAGTTATTTAGTTATTTAGTTATTTAGTTATTTAGTTATTTAGTTATTTAGTTATTTAGTTATTTAGTTATTTAGTTATTTAGTTATTTAGTTATTTAGTTATTTAGTTATTTAGTTATTTAGTTATTTAGTTATTTAGTTATTTAGTTATTTAGTTATTTAGTTATTTAGTTATTTAGTTATTTAGTTATTTAGTTATTTAGTTATTTAGTTATTTAGTTATTTAGTTATTTAGTTATTTAGTTATTTAGTTATTTAGTTATTTAGTTATTTAGTTATTTAGTTATTTAGTTATTTAGTTATTTAGTTATTTAGTTATTTAGTTATTTAGTTATTTAGTTATTTAGTTATTTAGTTATTTAGTTATTTAGTTATTTAGTTATTTAGTTATTTAGTTATTTAGTTATTTAGTTATTTAGTTATTTAGTTATTTAGTTATTTAGTTATTTAGTTATTTAGTTATTTAGTTATTTAGTTATTTAGTTATTTAGTTATTTAGTTATTTAGTTATTTAGTTATTTAGTTATTTAGTTATTTAGTTATTTAGTTATTTAGTTATTTAGTTATTTAGTTATTTAGTTATTTAGTTATTTAGTTATTTAGTTATTTAGTTATTTAGTTATTTAGTTATTTAGTTATTTAGTTATTTAGTTATTTAGTTATTTAGTTATTTAGTTATTTAGTTATTTAGTTATTTAGTTATTTAGTTATTTAGTTATTTAGTTATTTAGTTATTTAGTTATTTAGTTATTTAGTTATTTAGTTATTTAGTTATTTAGTTATTTAGTTATTTAGTTATTTAGTTATTTAGTTATTTAGTTATTTAGTTATTTAGTTATTTAGTTATTTAGTTATTTAGTTATTTAGTTATTTAGTTATTTAGTTATTTAGTTATTTAGTTATTTAGTTATTTAGTTATTTAGTTATTTAGTTATTTAGTTATTTAGTTATTTAGTTATTTAGTTATTTAGTTATTTAGTTATTTAGTTATTTAGTTATTTAGTTATTTAGTTATTTAGTTATTTAGTTATTTAGTTATTTAGTTATTTAGTTATTTAGTTATTTAGTTATTTAGTTATTTAGTTATTTAGTTATTTAGTTATTTAGTTATTTAGTTATTTAGTTATTTAGTTATTTAGTTATTTAGTTATTTAGTTATTTAGTTATTTAGTTATTTAGTTATTTAGTTATTTAGTTATTTAGTTATTTAGTTATTTAGTTATTTAGTTATTTAGTTATTTAGTTATTTAGTTATTTAGTTATTTAGTTATTTAGTTATTTAGTTATTTAGTTATTTAGTTATTTAGTTATTTAGTTATTTAGTTATTTAGTTATTTAGTTATTTAGTTATTTAGTTATTTAGTTATTTAGTTATTTAGTTATTTAGTTATTTAGTTATTTAGTTATTTAGTTATTTAGTTATTTAGTTATTTAGTTATTTAGTTATTTAGTTATTTAGTTATTTAGTTATTTAGTTATTTAGTTATTTAGTTATTTAGTTATTTAGTTATTTAGTTATTTAGTTATTTAGTTATTTAGTTATTTAGTTATTTAGTTATTTAGTTATTTAGTTATTTAGTTATTTAGTTATTTAGTTATTTAGTTATTTAGTTATTTAGTTATTTAGTTATTTAGTTATTTAGTTATTTAGTTATTTAGTTATTTAGTTATTTAGTTATTTAGTTATTTAGTTATTTAGTTATTTAGTTATTTAGTTATTTAGTTATTTAGTTATTTAGTTATTTAGTTATTTAGTTATTTAGTTATTTAGTTATTTAGTTATTTAGTTATTTAGTTATTTAGTTATTTAGTTATTTAGTTATTTAGTTATTTAGTTATTTAGTTATTTAGTTATTTAGTTATTTAGTTATTTAGTTATTTAGTTATTTAGTTATTTAGTTATTTAGTTATTTAGTTATTTAGTTATTTAGTTATTTAGTTATTTAGTTATTTAGTTATTTAGTTATTTAGTTATTTAGTTATTTAGTTATTTAGTTATTTAGTTATTTAGTTATTTAGTTATTTAGTTATTTAGTTATTTAGTTATTTAGTTATTTAGTTATTTAGTTATTTAGTTATTTAGTTATTTAGTTATTTAGTTATTTAGTTATTTAGTTATTTAGTTATTTAGTTATTTAGTTATTTAGTTATTTAGTTATTTAGTTATTTAGTTATTTAGTTATTTAGTTATTTAGTTATTTAGTTATTTAGTTATTTAGTTATTTAGTTATTTAGTTATTTAGTTATTTAGTTATTTAGTTATTTAGTTATTTAGTTATTTAGTTATTTAGTTATTTAGTTATTTAGTTATTTAGTTATTTAGTTATTTAGTTATTTAGTTATTTAGTTATTTAGTTATTTAGTTATTTAGTTATTTAGTTATTTAGTTATTTAGTTATTTAGTTATTTAGTTATTTAGTTATTTAGTTATTTAGTTATTTAGTTATTTAGTTATTTAGTTATTTAGTTATTTAGTTATTTAGTTATTTAGTTATTTAGTTATTTAGTTATTTAGTTATTTAGTTATTTAGTTATTTAGTTATTTAGTTATTTAGTTATTTAGTTATTTAGTTATTTAGTTATTTAGTTATTTAGTTATTTAGTTATTTAGTTATTTAGTTATTTAGTTATTTAGTTATTTAGTTATTTAGTTATTTAGTTATTTAGTTATTTAGTTATTTAGTTATTTAGTTATTTAGTTATTTAGTTATTTAGTTATTTAGTTATTTAGTTATTTAGTTATTTAGTTATTTAGTTATTTAGTTATTTAGTTATTTAGTTATTTAGTTATTTAGTTATTTAGTTATTTAGTTATTTAGTTATTTAGTTATTTAGTTATTTAGTTATTTAGTTATTTAGTTATTTAGTTATTTAGTTATTTAGTTATTTAGTTATTTAGTTATTTAGTTATTTAGTTATTTAGTTATTTAGTTATTTAGTTATTTAGTTATTTAGTTATTTAGTTATTTAGTTATTTAGTTATTTAGTTATTTAGTTATTTAGTTATTTAGTTATTTAGTTATTTAGTTATTTAGTTATTTAGTTATTTAGTTATTTAGTTATTTAGTTATTTAGTTATTTAGTTATTTAGTTATTTAGTTATTTAGTTATTTAGTTATTTAGTTATTTAGTTATTTAGTTATTTAGTTATTTAGTTATTTAGTTATTTAGTTATTTAGTTATTTAGTTATTTAGTTATTTAGTTATTTAGTTATTTAGTTATTTAGTTATTTAGTTATTTAGTTATTTAGTTATTTAGTTATTTAGTTATTTAGTTATTTAGTTATTTAGTTATTTAGTTATTTAGTTATTTAGTTATTTAGTTATTTAGTTATTTAGTTATTTAGTTATTTAGTTATTTAGTTATTTAGTTATTTAGTTATTTAGTTATTTAGTTATTTAGTTATTTAGTTATTTAGTTATTTAGTTATTTAGTTATTTAGTTATTTAGTTATTTAGTTATTTAGTTATTTAGTTATTTAGTTATTTAGTTATTTAGTTATTTAGTTATTTAGTTATTTAGTTATTTAGTTATTTAGTTATTTAGTTATTTAGTTATTTAGTTATTTAGTTATTTAGTTATTTAGTTATTTAGTTATTTAGTTATTTAGTTATTTAGTTATTTAGTTATTTAGTTATTTAGTTATTTAGTTATTTAGTTATTTAGTTATTTAGTTATTTAGTTATTTAGTTATTTAGTTATTTAGTTATTTAGTTATTTAGTTATTTAGTTATTTAGTTATTTAGTTATTTAGTTATTTAGTTATTTAGTTATTTAGTTATTTAGTTATTTAGTTATTTAGTTATTTAGTTATTTAGTTATTTAGTTATTTAGTTATTTAGTTATTTAGTTATTTAGTTATTTAGTTATTTAGTTATTTAGTTATTTAGTTATTTAGTTATTTAGTTATTTAGTTATTTAGTTATTTAGTTATTTAGTTATTTAGTTATTTAGTTATTTAGTTATTTAGTTATTTAGTTATTTAGTTATTTAGTTATTTAGTTATTTAGTTATTTAGTTATTTAGTTATTTAGTTATTTAGTTATTTAGTTATTTAGTTATTTAGTTATTTAGTTATTTAGTTATTTAGTTATTTAGTTATTTAGTTATTTAGTTATTTAGTTATTTAGTTATTTAGTTATTTAGTTATTTAGTTATTTAGTTATTTAGTTATTTAGTTATTTAGTTATTTAGTTATTTAGTTATTTAGTTATTTAGTTATTTAGTTATTTAGTTATTTAGTTATTTAGTTATTTAGTTATTTAGTTATTTAGTTATTTAGTTATTTAGTTATTTAGTTATTTAGTTATTTAGTTATTTAGTTATTTAGTTATTTAGTTATTTAGTTATTTAGTTATTTAGTTATTTAGTTATTTAGTTATTTAGTTATTTAGTTATTTAGTTATTTAGTTATTTAGTTATTTAGTTATTTAGTTATTTAGTTATTTAGTTATTTAGTTATTTAGTTATTTAGTTATTTAGTTATTTAGTTATTTAGTTATTTAGTTATTTAGTTATTTAGTTATTTAGTTATTTAGTTATTTAGTTATTTAGTTATTTAGTTATTTAGTTATTTAGTTATTTAGTTATTTAGTTATTTAGTTATTTAGTTATTTAGTTATTTAGTTATTTAGTTATTTAGTTATTTAGTTATTTAGTTATTTAGTTATTTAGTTATTTAGTTATTTAGTTATTTAGTTATTTAGTTATTTAGTTATTTAGTTATTTAGTTATTTAGTTATTTAGTTATTTAGTTATTTAGTTATTTAGTTATTTAGTTATTTAGTTATTTAGTTATTTAGTTATTTAGTTATTTAGTTATTTAGTTATTTAGTTATTTAGTTATTTAGTTATTTAGTTATTTAGTTATTTAGTTATTTAGTTATTTAGTTATTTAGTTATTTAGTTATTTAGTTATTTAGTTATTTAGTTATTTAGTTATTTAGTTATTTAGTTATTTAGTTATTTAGTTATTTAGTTATTTAGTTATTTAGTTATTTAGTTATTTAGTTATTTAGTTATTTAGTTATTTAGTTATTTAGTTATTTAGTTATTTAGTTATTTAGTTATTTAGTTATTTAGTTATTTAGTTATTTAGTTATTTAGTTATTTAGTTATTTAGTTATTTAGTTATTTAGTTATTTAGTTATTTAGTTATTTAGTTATTTAGTTATTTAGTTATTTAGTTATTTAGTTATTTAGTTATTTAGTTATTTAGTTATTTAGTTATTTAGTTATTTAGTTATTTAGTTATTTAGTTATTTAGTTATTTAGTTATTTAGTTATTTAGTTATTTAGTTATTTAGTTATTTAGTTATTTAGTTATTTAGTTATTTAGTTATTTAGTTATTTAGTTATTTAGTTATTTAGTTATTTAGTTATTTAGTTATTTAGTTATTTAGTTATTTAGTTATTTAGTTATTTAGTTATTTAGTTATTTAGTTATTTAGTTATTTAGTTATTTAGTTATTTAGTTATTTAGTTATTTAGTTATTTAGTTATTTAGTTATTTAGTTATTTAGTTATTTAGTTATTTAGTTATTTAGTTATTTAGTTATTTAGTTATTTAGTTATTTAGTTATTTAGTTATTTAGTTATTTAGTTATTTAGTTATTTAGTTATTTAGTTATTTAGTTATTTAGTTATTTAGTTATTTAGTTATTTAGTTATTTAGTTATTTAGTTATTTAGTTATTTAGTTATTTAGTTATTTAGTTATTTAGTTATTTAGTTATTTAGTTATTTAGTTATTTAGTTATTTAGTTATTTAGTTATTTAGTTATTTAGTTATTTAGTTATTTAGTTATTTAGTTATTTAGTTATTTAGTTATTTAGTTATTTAGTTATTTAGTTATTTAGTTATTTAGTTATTTAGTTATTTAGTTATTTAGTTATTTAGTTATTTAGTTATTTAGTTATTTAGTTATTTAGTTATTTAGTTATTTAGTTATTTAGTTATTTAGTTATTTAGTTATTTAGTTATTTAGTTATTTAGTTATTTAGTTATTTAGTTATTTAGTTATTTAGTTATTTAGTTATTTAGTTATTTAGTTATTTAGTTATTTAGTTATTTAGTTATTTAGTTATTTAGTTATTTAGTTATTTAGTTATTTAGTTATTTAGTTATTTAGTTATTTAGTTATTTAGTTATTTAGTTATTTAGTTATTTAGTTATTTAGTTATTTAGTTATTTAGTTATTTAGTTATTTAGTTATTTAGTTATTTAGTTATTTAGTTATTTAGTTATTTAGTTATTTAGTTATTTAGTTATTTAGTTATTTAGTTATTTAGTTATTTAGTTATTTAGTTATTTAGTTATTTAGTTATTTAGTTATTTAGTTATTTAGTTATTTAGTTATTTAGTTATTTAGTTATTTAGTTATTTAGTTATTTAGTTATTTAGTTATTTAGTTATTTAGTTATTTAGTTATTTAGTTATTTAGTTATTTAGTTATTTAGTTATTTAGTTATTTAGTTATTTAGTTATTTAGTTATTTAGTTATTTAGTTATTTAGTTATTTAGTTATTTAGTTATGTTTAGACGCGTTAGAGTTGGTAGATGGGGTTATCTAATTTACCTTTCCCTCTTAGAATAATAACACTGTGTATTTTCTGTAAACGTTATAACTAATGTTCCGTGTAGGGTATTTTATTGACACGTGTGTATGTATGTGTTACAATGTAAGTGTTGGGTTTAATATGTATTGAACTTATGTTGAGTGATTTAATAATTCATTTGTTGAGTTACGTTACAAGTAAACTTTAGTTTAAGTAGGTATGTTTCACTGTGGTATATAGTGTGTGTTGTGAGGATCACTATGTAGGTTGGGTAAAAGTTGTTCTCATTCGTATCCACTTATATGTTGAGTATGGATTGTTCGAGGAACTTTTTATGGCTGCTGTTGACGTGTGTTGATGTTTTATGTTGTTCTCGTGATGGGTATGTAGATCGCACTGCCTGCTCTTTTAGCGTTAGGTTGACAACTGAACTAAGCACACATAGAGAGAAGGGGGAGAGCCAAGTCGATCTTACAATTGCACGGACATGGAGATAGACGCTAGGAGAGAAAGGATGCCACCCAGCAAACATTCCGTGTTCGCATGAACATTCTCCCCCGCCTTGATGGATCTATATAAGAGACAGAAGAAATATAAAAAAAATTGAGTGTCTGAGGGTTGAATCTAAGTATTTGCGGGTAAAATTGGGTAATGTGTGATACTTATCGAGTAGGGTAGAGTAAAGATGCATCCGCTCATGTAATGTTCTGGTAATACTTCCATGTAAAGTGATAATTAACGTCACTGGTACGTATCTGTTTAGATTAACTCTCCATGTATTGTACTTGTATGTTGCCGATCTTTCTTGTGTAATCTTGAAGCAGCTTTACTCAAATTGGATTGTATTCCAAATAAATATATATACTAAGACGTCGTTAACGTACATAGTGGGTAGTGACATTTTGTGCTCGATATTGCAAAAATAATCATTGGACAATGTGTTTGGGTAGTGGTGCGCCAAGTGATTTATTTCATGTGGGTTGCTTGTTTCTCTACAGGTCCAGTCAGAATCCAGCCAAATTCTGTATCCTGTGCTATCAAGCTAGTTGCAATATTCCTCTTAACACCAAGGAGTAAAATCTTTGGGTAAAAATCACTTCCAATGATGAAATCAATGGACCTGCTCTCATTAAATGTAGGGTCAGCCAATACGATATCTTTTATATCATGTGCGAGTGATGGAGCTATGTTTCGTGTAGGCAGTGATTGGGTAAGAGTTTCGACAACTATTGCTCGGATCTTGATACTGAACTCTCGGTGAGAATTTGATCTTAGAGTAACTTCACAAAGCCTGTTCGGCCGGGCAGATACAACTCCATTCAAACCTGATACCTCAGCTGAGATAGGGGTAGTGGGTAACCGTAACTTCTGTACTAAGCTGTCAGCAATAAATGAAAAATCAGAGGCAGGGTCTACCAGTGCCCTAGCTGGAAATAACGAATCATGTACGTCTACGTTTAAGACGGCTGTGGCCAGTAGCCTTTCCCTATCGTCTAATAGAGATTGTGTTTGAGTTTGGGTCGAAAAACACTGAGCGGTGTTTGGTCTGGAGGAAGAAGGCGGTTCGGGATTTGGAATATGTGTATCTGGTATGTGCAACAATGTGTGGTGTGGACCACCGCAGCCGCGACAAGTAAATGTACTCCTGCAGTTGTTAGCCGTGTGGGATATTGCTAAGCAATTGCAACAAAAACCATTATCGGTTACATATTTTCTTCTATCGTTAACAGACAAGTCCGAAAACGATGGACAGTCACGAAGGACGTGGCTGCCTTGGCATAACCTGCAAAATTTCCCATGTGTCGTATATGTGTTGTTCGGAGTGTTGGGTTGAGTAAGTGTAGATTGGGGCCGTGAGGTATGTGTTCGTTTTCTATATGATTGATTTGTATTATCAAAAAACTTTGTAGGTGTGAAGTTTGTTTGTTTAATGTCTGCCACTGAATCTAAACCTTTATAAGTACTGGTTAGGAAGGTGTTCAATTCATTCCAAGCAGGTAGCACCGATTGGTCAGAAAGCGTATCTTCAAACTTAGTTAAGATGTCTACCGGTAGCTTGGATGAACATAAATATATCAGAATTGGGTCCCAGTGTTCAGTCTTGATGGCAAGGGTCTTAAGGGTATTCACACAATCGTTTACTGTACGTTGTAACTTACGGACAGCTGCACCAGATGAAAATTCTACTGTGGGTAAGTTTAAGAGCGTCTTCAGTTGAGCATTGACTTGCATTCTATTATTTTCATACTGAGCAGTCAAATTTGCCCAAGCCAACGCAAACCCTTCATTCGTAAGTGGCGCATTATCAATTACCTCCTTTGCCTCCCCACGGGTCTTTTGCTTTAAGTAGAATAACTTCTCCACACTACTTAAACGTGTATTGTTGCCATAGATGGCTTGGAATAAATCCCTGAAGGATGGCCATGACGAGTAGTTGCCATCGAAAACATCAATATCGCAGGGTGGGACAGTGAAACCACATGTGATAGAAGTGGTCGTGCTTGGGTCGGGTGGGTTTTTCTTCTGCTTATCTTCAAGATTATCTATATTTTCTACAAAGTAAATCATTGCACGCCTGTAAAATTGTTTTGCCTCTAAAAACTTAAGCTGAATCTTTTTCAAATCTACGGTCTTTCCCTCTTCTGGGTCATCCAGAAGGGCAGATTCGAGTATAGCATCATATTTGCTATTAATTTTCTCCCAGATTTTTTCTAACTCAGTTTTGTGAAACTTAATAGCTGACAACGTTTTAGATTCTTTCCCTGAAACACTATAGTCTTTTTGAAATGCCTCTAATTCATAGGCAATGCTTCGATATAAACTCGATTCTAAATGTACTAGCTTCGCCATTGCAAGTACTTGTGTGTATTCAAAACTATTTAAATTTTTTACCAAGTGTATCAATGAATGAAGTTGACTGACCCAATGTGTGTAGGGTACCTGCTTATTGTTAAGCACGAGTGTGTATGTGTGTATATATGTATAAACATATGCTGTGACACTGTCAATGAATGAATCAAGTTGACTGACCAAATGTGTGTAGGGTACCCGCTTATTGTTAAGCACGAGTGTGTATGTGTATGTGTGTGTATATGTATAAACGTATGCTGTGACACTGCCAGACGAAACGAAAAACTCAACTCACTGACCACAAGTATGTAGCGTACCTTTTATGATCGATCAGTGAGAGGGAGTGTGTAAGTGTATGTGTATATGGGTATGAGAGCAGGTATTTTTCTTGTTCCTCTTTATTGTCTTCTTCCCGCTTTAAATAGTTGAAATCAAATGATCAAGCAATGCCTTGGGTAGGTTTTTTGAATGTTGTTTAAAGTATGATGAGAGTGAGTACTTGCCAATGTAATTTGCTGCTACGACTACAGTACTTTTGGTCTATGATGTGTACCTTTAATACAGTATATGCTGATGGTTTTTTAGGTTTAAGCAATATTGTGCGTGGAAAGAACAAAACGACTCGCGAACAACGTTAGTGATTATACCGGCATGTACTGTATTTTTTGTTTACGCTTGTACTGATTTTTGCTTTCTGATAAAATCTCCAATATAGTGTTCGGCACATATATTGTATCACTTTAGTGTGGACTGTATAAATATCTTAAACACTGTTTCTAATAGAGGTTCGTATGGACCATGTTTAGACGCGTTAGAGTTGGTAGATGGGGTTATCTAATTTACCTTTCCCTCTTAGAATAATAACACTGTGTATTTTCTGTAAACGTTATAACTAATGTTCCGTGTAGGGTATTTTATTGACACGTGTGTATGTATGTGTTACAATGTAAGTGTTGGGTTTAATATGTATTGAACTTATGTTGAGTGATTTAATAATTCATTTGTTGAGTTACGTTACAAGTAAACTTTAGTTTAAGTAGGTATGTTTCACTGTGGTATATAGTGTGTGTTGTGAGGATCACTATGTAGGTTGGGTAAAAGTTGTTCTCATTCGTATCCACTTATATGTTGAGTATGGATTGTTCGAGGAACTTTTTATGGCTGCTGTTGACGTGTGTTGATGTTTTATGTTGTTCTCGTGATGGGTATGTAGATCGCACTGCCTGCTCTTTTAGCGTTAGGTTGACAACTGAACTAAGCACACATAGAGAGAAGGGGGAGAGCCAAGTCGATCTTACAATTGCACGGACATGGAGATAGACGCTAGGAGAGAAAGGATGCCACCCAGCAAACATTCCGTGTTCGCATGAACAAGTTATTTAGTTATTTAGTTAGTTAGTTATTTAGTTAGTTAGTTATTTAGTTATTTAGTTATTTAGTTATTTAGTTATTTAGTTATTTAGTTATTTAGTTATTTAGTTATTTAGTTATTTAGTTATTTAGTTATTTAGTTATTTAGTTATTTAGTTATTAAGTTAGTTAGTTAGTTAGTTATTTAGTTATTTAGTTATTTAGTTATTTAGTTATTTAGTTATTTAGTTATTTAGTTATTTAGTTATTTAGTTATGTAGTTATTTAGTTATTTAGTTATTTAGTTATTTAGTTATTTAGTTATTTAGTTATTTAGTTATTTAGTTATTTAGTTATTTAGTTATTTAGTTATTTAGTTATTTAGTTATTTAGTTATTTAGTTATTTAGTTATTTAGTTATTTAGTTATTTAGTTAGTTAGTTATTTAGTTATTTAGTTATTTAGTTATTTAGTTATTTAGTTATTTAGTTATTTAGTTATTTAGTTATTTAGTTATTTAGTTATTTAGTTATTTAGTTATTTAGTTATTTAGTTATTTAGTTATTTAGTTATTTAGTTATTTAGTTATTTAGTTATTTAGTTATTTAGTTATTTAGTTATTTAGTTATTTAGTTATTTAGTTATTTAGTTATTTAGTTATTAGTTTAGTTATTTAGTTATTTAGTTATTTAGTTATTTAGTTATTTAGTTATTTAGTTATTTAGTTATTTAGTTATTTAGTTATTTAGTTATTTAGTTATTTAGTTATTTAGTTATTTAGTTATTTAGTTATTTAGTTATTTAGTTATTTAGTTATTTAGTTATTTAGTTATTTAGTTATTTAGTTATTTAGTTATTTAGTTATTTAGTTATTTAGTTATTTAGTTATTTAGTTATTTAGTTATTTAGTTATTTAGTTATTTAGTTATTTAGTTATTTAGTTATTTAGTTATTTAGTTATTTAGTTATTTAGTTATTTAGTTATTTAGTTATTTAGTTATTTAGTTATTTAGTTATTTAGTTATTTAGTTATTTAGTTATTTAGTTATTTAGTTATTTAGTTATTTAGTTATTTAGTTATTTAGTTATTTAGTTATTTAGTTATTTAGTTATTTAGTTATTTAGTTATTTAGTTATTTAGTTATTTAGTTATTTAGTTATTTAGTTATTTAGTTATTTAGTTATTTAGTTATTTAGTTATTTAGTTATTTAGTTATTTAGTTATTTAGTTATTTAGTTATTTAGTTATTTAGTTATTTAGTTATTTAGTTATTTAGTTATTTAGTTATTTAGTTATTTAGTTATTTAGTTATTTAGTTATTTAGTTATTTAGTTATTTAGTTATTTAGTTATTTAGTTATTTAGTTATTTAGTTATTTAGTTATTTAGTTATTTAGTTATTTAGTTATTTAGTTATTTAGTTATTTAGTTATTTAGTTATTTAGTTATTTAGTTATTTAGTTATTTAGTTATTTAGTTATTTAGTTATTTAGTTATTTAGTTATTTAGTTATTTAGTTATTTAGTTATTTAGTTATTTAGTTATTTAGTTATTTAGTTATTTAGTTATTTAGTTATTTAGTTATTTAGTTATTTAGTTATTTAGTTATTTAGTTATTTAGTTATTTAGTTATTTAGTTATTTAGTTAGTTAGTTATTTAGTTATTTAGTTATTTAGTTATTTAGTTATTTAGTTATTTAGTTATTTAGTTATTTAGTTATTTAGTTATTTAGTTATTTAGTTATTTAGTTATTTAGTTATTTAGTTATTTAGTTATTTAGTTATTTAGTTATTTAGTTATTTAGTTATTTAGTTATTTAGTTATTTAGTTATTTAGTTATTTAGTTATTTAGTTATTTAGTTATTTAGTTATTTAGTTATTTAGTTATTTAGTTATTTAGTTATTTAGTTATTTAGTTATTTAGTTATTTAGTTATTTAGTTATTTAGTTATTTAGTTATTTAGTTATTTAGTTATTTAGTTATTTAGTTATTTAGTTATTTAGTTATTTAGTTATTTAGTTATTTAGTTATTTAGTTATTTAGTTATTTAGTTATTTAGTTATTTAGTTATTTAGTTATTTAGTTATTTAGTTATTTAGTTATTTAGTTATTTAGTTATTTAGTTATTTAGTTATTTAGTTATTTAGTTATTTAGTTATTTAGTTATTTAGTTATTTAGTTATTTAGTTATTTAGTTATTTAGTTATTTAGTTATTTAGTTATTTAGTTATTTAGTTATTTAGTTATTTAGTTATTTAGTTATTTAGTTATTTAGTTATTTAGTTATTTAGTTATTTAGTTATTTAGTTATTTAGTTATTTAGTTATTTAGTTATTTAGTTATTTAGTTATTTAGTTATTTAGTTATTTAGTTATTTAGTTATTTAGTTATTTAGTTATTTAGTTATTTAGTTATTTAGTTATTTAGTTATTTAGTTAGTTATTTAGTTATTTAGTTATTTAGTTATTTAGTTATTTAGTTATTTAGTTATTTAGTTATTTAGTTATTTAGTTATTTAGTTATTTAGTTATTTAGTTATTTAGTTATTTAGTTATTTAGTTATTTAGTTATTTAGTTATTTAGTTATTTAGTTATTTAGTTATTTAGTTATTTAGTTATTTAGTTATTTAGTTATTTAGTTATTTAGTTATTTAGTTATTTAGTTATTTAGTTATTTAGTTATTTAGTTATTTAGTTATTTAGTTATTTAGTTATTTAGTTATTTAGTTATTTAGTTATTTAGTTATTTAGTTATTTAGTTATTTAGTTATTTAGTTATTTAGTTATTTAGTTATTTAGTTATTTAGTTATTTAGTTATTTAGTTATTTAGTTATTTAGTTATTTAGTTATTTAGTTATTTAGTTATTTAGTTATTTAGTTATTTAGTTATTTAGTTATTTAGTTATTTAGTTATTTAGTTATTTAGTTATTTAGTTATTTAGTTATTTAGTTATTTAGTTATTTAGTTATTTAGTTATTTAGTTATTTAGTTATTTAGTTATTTAGTTATTTAGTTATTTAGTTATTTAGTTATTTAGTTATTTAGTTATTTAGTTATTTAGTTATTTAGTTATTTAGTTATTTAGTTATTTAGTTATTTAGTTATTTAGTTATTTAGTTATTTAGTTATTTAGTTATTTAGTTATTTAGTTATTTAGTTATTTAGTTATTTAGTTATTTAGTTATTTAGTTATTTAGTTATTTAGTTATTTAGTTATTTAGTTATTTAGTTATTTAGTTATTTAGTTATTTAGTTATTTAGTTATTTAGTTATTTAGTTATTTAGTTATTTAGTTATTTAGTTATTTAGTTATTTAGTTATTTAGTTATTTAGTTATTTAGTTATTTAGTTATTTAGTTATTTAGTTATTTAGTTATTTAGTTATTTAGTTATTTAGTTATTTAGTTATTTAGTTTTTAGTTATTTAGTTATTTAGTTATTTAGTTATTTAGTTATTTAGTTATTTAGTTATTTAGTTATTTAGTTATTTAGTTATTTAGTTATTTAGTTATTTAGTTATTTAGTTATTTAGTTATTTAGTTATTTAGTTATTTAGTTATTTAGTTATTTAGTTATTTAGTTATTTAGTTATTTAGTTATTTAGTTATTTAGTTATTTAGTTATTTAGTTATTTAGTTATTTAGTTATTTAGTTATTTAGTTATTTAGTTATTTAGTTATTTAGTTATTTAGTTATTTAGTTATTTAGTTATTTAGTTATTTAGTTATTTAGTTATTTAGTTATTTAGTTATTTAGTTATTTAGTTATTTAGTTATTTAGTTATTTAGTTATTTAGTTATTTAGTTATTTAGTTATTTAGTTATTTAGTTATTTAGTTATTTAGTTATTTAGTTATTTAGTTATTTAGTTATTTAGTTATTTAGTTATTTAGTTATTTAGTTATTTAGTTATTTAGTTATTTAGTTATTTAGTTATTTAGTTATTTAGTTATTTAGTTATTTAGTTATTTAGTTATTTAGTTATTTAGTTATTTAGTTATTTAGTTATTTAGTTATTTAGTTATTTAGTTATTTAGTTATTTAGTTATTTAGTTATTTAGTTATTTAGTTATTTAGTTATTTAGTTATTTAGTTATTTAGTTATTTAGTTATTTAGTTATTTAGTTATTTAGTTATTTAGTTATTTAGTTATTTAGTTATTTAGTTATTTAGTTATTTAGTTATTTAGTTATTTAGTTATTTAGTTATTTAGTTATTTAGTTATTTAGTTATTTAGTTATTTAGTTATTTAGTTATTTAGTTATTTAGTTATTTAGTTATTTAGTTATTTAGTTATTTAGTTATTTAGTTATTTAGTTATTTAGTTATTTAGTTATTTAGTTATTTAGTTATTTAGTTATTTAGTTATTTAGTTATTTAGTTATTTAGTTATTTAGTTATTTAGTTATTTAGTTATTTAGTTATTTAGTTATTTAGTTATTTAGTTATTTAGTTATTTAGTTATTTAGTTATTTAGTTATTTAGTTATTTAGTTATTTAGTTATTTAGTTATTTAGTTATTTAGTTATTTAGTTATTTAGTTATTTAGTTATTTAGTTATTTAGTTATTTAGTTATTTAGTTATTTAGTTATTTAGTTATTTAGTTATTTAGTTATTTAGTTATTTAGTTATTTAGTTATTTAGTTATTTAGTTATTTAGTTATTTAGTTATTTAGTTATTTAGTTATTTAGTTATTTAGTTATTTAGTTATTTAGTTATTTAGTTATTTAGTTATTTAGTTATTTAGTTATTTAGTTATTTAGTTATTTAGTTATTTAGTTATTTAGTTATTTAGTTATTTAGTTATTTAGTTATTTAGTTATTTAGTTATTTAGTTATTTAGTTATTTAGTTATTTAGTTATTTAGTTATTTAGTTATTTAGTTATTTAGTTATTTAGTTATTTAGTTATTTAGTTATTTAGTTATTTAGTTATTTAGTTATTTAGTTATTTAGTTATTTAGTTATTTAGTTATTTAGTTATTTAGTTATTTAGTTATTTAGTTATTTAGTTATTTAGTTATTTAGTTATTTAGTTATTTAGTTATTTAGTTATTTAGTTATTTAGTTATTTAGTTATTTAGTTATTTAGTTATTTAGTTATTTAGTTATTTAGTTATTTAGTTATTTAGTTATTTAGTTATTTAGTTATTTAGTTATTTAGTTATTTAGTTATTTAGTTATTTAGTTATTTAGTTATTTAGTTATTTAGTTATTTAGTTATTTAGTTATTTAGTTATTTAGTTATTTAGTTATTTAGTTATTTAGTTATTTAGTTATTTAGTTATTTAGTTATTTAGTTATTTAGTTATTTAGTTATTTAGTTATTTAGTTATTTAGTTATTTAGTTATTTAGTTATTTAGTTATTTAGTTATTTAGTTATTTAGTTATTTAGTTATTTAGTTATTTAGTTATTTAGTTATTTAGTTATTTAGTTATTTAGTTATTTAGTTATTTAGTTATTTAGTTATTTAGTTATTTAGTTATTTAGTTATTTAGTTATTTAGTTATTTAGTTATTTAGTTATTTAGTTATTTAGTTATTTAGTTATTTAGTTATTTAGTTATTTAGTTATTTAGTTATTTAGTTATTTAGTTATTTAGTTATTTAGTTATTTAGTTATTTAGTTATTTAGTTATTTAGTTATTTAGTTATTTAGTTATTTAGTTATTTAGTTATTTAGTTATTTAGTTATTTAGTTATTTAGTTATTTAGTTATTTAGTTATTTAGTTATTTAGTTATTTAGTTATTTAGTTATTTAGTTATTTAGTTATTTAGTTATTTAGTTATTTAGTTATTTAGTTATTTAGTTATTTAGTTATTTAGTTATTTAGTTATTTAGTTATTTAGTTATTTAGTTATTTAGTTATTTAGTTATTTAGTTATTTAGTTATTTAGTTATTTAGTTATTTAGTTATTTAGTTATTTAGTTATTTAGTTATTTAGTTATTTAGTTATTTAGTTATTTAGTTATTTAGTTATTTAGTTATTTAGTTATTTAGTTATTTAGTTATTTAGTTATTTAGTTATTTAGTTATTTAGTTATTTAGTTATTTAGTTATTTAGTTATTTAGTTATTTAGTTATTTAGTTATTTAGTTATTTAGTTATTTAGTTATTTAGTTATTTAGTTATTTAGTTATTTAGTTATTTAGTTATTTAGTTATTTAGTTATTTAGTTATTTAGTTATTTAGTTATTTAGTTATTTAGTTATTTAGTTATTTAGTTATTTAGTTATTTAGTTATTTAGTTATTTAGTTATTTAGTTATTTAGTTATTTAGTTATTTAGTTATTTAGTTATTTAGTTATTTAGTTATTTAGTTATTTAGTTATTTAGTTATTTAGTTATTTAGTTATTTAGTTATTTAGTTATTTAGTTATTTAGTTATTTAGTTATTTAGTTATTTAGTTATTTAGTTATTTAGTTATTTAGTTATTTAGTTATTTAGTTATTTAGTTATTTAGTTATTTAGTTATTTAGTTATTTAGTTATTTAGTTATTTAGTTATTTAGTTATTTAGTTATTTAGTTATTTAGTTATTTAGTTATTTAGTTATTTAGTTATTTAGTTATTTAGTTATTTAGTTATTTAGTTATTTAGTTATTTAGTTATTTAGTTATTTAGTTATTTAGTTATTTAGTTATTTAGTTATTTAGTTATTTAGTTATTTAGTTATTTAGTTATTTAGTTATTTAGTTATTTAGTTATTTAGTTATTTAGTTATTTAGTTATTTAGTTATTTAGTTATTTAGTTATTTAGTTATTTAGTTATTTAGTTATTTAGTTATTTAGTTATTTAGTTATTTAGTTATTTAGTTATTTAGTTATTTAGTTATTTAGTTATTTAGTTAGTTATTTAGTTATTTAGTTATTTAGTTATTTAGTTATTTAGTTATTTAGTTATTTAGTTATTTAGTTATTTAGTTATTTAGTTATTTAGTTATTTAGTTATTTAGTTATTTAGTTATTTAGTTATTTAGTTATTTAGTTATTTAGTTATTTAGTTATTTAGTTATTTAGTTATTTAGTTATTTAGTTATTTAGTTATTTAGTTATTTAGTTATTTAGTTATTTAGTTATTTAGTTATTTAGTTATTTAGTTATTTAGTTATTTAGTTATTTAGTTATTTAGTTATTTAGTTATTTAGTTATTTAGTTATTTAGTTATTTAGTTATTTAGTTATTTAGTTATTTAGTTATTTAGTTATTTAGTTATTTAGTTATTTAGTTATTTAGTTATTTAGTTATTTAGTTATTTAGTTATTTAGTTATTTAGTTATTTAGTTATTTAGTTATTTAGTTATTTAGTTAGTTATTTAGTTATTTAGTTATTTAGTTATTTAGTTATTTAGTTATTTAGTTATTTAGTTATTTAGTTATTTAGTTATTTAGTTATTTAGTTATTTAGTTATTTAGTTATTTAGTTATTTAGTTATTTAGTTATTTAGTTATTTAGTTATTTAGTTATTTAGTTATTTAGTTATTTAGTTATTTAGTTATTTAGTTATTTAGTTATTTAGTTATTTAGTTATTTAGTTATTTAGTTATTTAGTTATTTAGTTATTTAGTTATTTAGTTATTTAGTTATTTAGTTATTTAGTTATTTAGTTATTTAGTTATTTAGTTATTTAGTTATTTAGTTATTTAGTTATTTAGTTATTTAGTTATTTAGTTATTTAGTTATTTAGTTATTTAGTTATTTAGTTATTTAGTTATTTAGTTATTTAGTTATTTAGTTATTTAGTTATTTAGTTATTTAGTTATTTAGTTATTTAGTTATTTAGTTATTTAGTTATTTAGTTATTTAGTTATTTAGTTATTTAGTTATTTAGTTATTTAGTTATTTAGTTATTTAGTTATTTAGTTATTTAGTTATTTAGTTATTTAGTTATTTAGTTATTTAGTTATTTAGTTATTTAGTTATTTAGTTATTTAGTTATTTAGTTATTTAGTTATTTAGTTATTTAGTTATTTAGTTATTTAGTTATTTAGTTATTTAGTTATTTAGTTATTTAGTTATTTAGTTATTTAGTTATTTAGTTATTTAGTTATTTAGTTATTTAGTTATTTAGTTATTTAGTTATTTAGTTATTTAGTTATTTAGTTATTTAGTTATTTAGTTATTTAGTTATTTAGTTATTTAGTTATTTAGTTATTTAGTTATTTAGTTATTTAGTTATTTAGTTATTTAGTTATTTAGTTATTTAGTTATTTAGTTATTTAGTTATTTAGTTATTTAGTTATTTAGTTATTTAGTTATTTAGTTATTTAGTTATTTAGTTATTTAGTTATTTAGTTATTTAGTTATTTAGTTATTTAGTTATTTAGTTATTTAGTTATTTAGTTATTTAGTTATTTAGTTATTTAGTTATTTAGTTATTTAGTTATTTAGTTATTTAGTTATTTAGTTATTTAGTTATTTAGTTATTTAGTTATTTAGTTATTTAGTTATTTAGTTATTTAGTTATTTAGTTATTTAGTTATTTAGTTATTTAGTTATTTAGTTATTTAGTTATTTAGTTATTTAGTTATTTAGTTATTTAGTTATTTAGTTATTTAGTTATTTAGTTATTTAGTTATTTAGTTATTTAGTTATTTAGTTATTTAGTTATTTAGTTATTTAGTTATTTAGTTATTTAGTTATTTAGTTATTTAGTTATTTAGTTATTTAGTTATTTAGTTATTTAGTTATTTAGTTATTTAGTTATTTAGTTATTTAGTTATTTAGTTATTTAGTTATTTAGTTATTTAGTTATTTAGTTATTTAGTTATTTAGTTATTTAGTTATTTAGTTATTTAGTTATTTAGTTATTTAGTTATTTAGTTATTTAGTTATTTAGTTATTTAGTTATTTAGTTATTTAGTTATTTAGTTATTTAGTTATTTAGTTATTTAGTTATTTAGTTATTTAGTTATTTAGTTATTTAGTTATTTAGTTATTTAGTTATTTAGTTATTTAGTTATTTAGTTATTTAGTTATTTAGTTATTTAGTTATTTAGTTATTTAGTTATTTAGTTATTTAGTTATTTAGTTATTTAGTTATTTAGTTATTTAGTTATTTAGTTATTTAGTTATTTAGTTATTTAGTTATTTAGTTATTTAGTTATTTAGTTATTTAGTTATTTAGTTATTTAGTTATTTAGTTATTTAGTTATTTAGTTATTTAGTTATTTAGTTATTTAGTTATTTAGTTATTTAGTTATTTAGTTATTTAGTTATTTAGTTATTTAGTTATTTAGTTATTTAGTTATTTGTTATTTAGTTATTTAGTTATTTAGTTATTTAGTTATTTAGTTTTTTAGTTATTTAGTTATTTAGTTATTTAGTTATTTAGTTATTTAGTTATTTAGTTATTTAGTTATTTAGTTATTTAGTTATTTAGTTATTTAGTTATTTAGTTATTTAGTTATTTAGTTATTTAGTTATTTAGTTATTTAGTTATTTAGTTATTTAGTTATTTAGTTATTTAGTTATTTAGTTATTTAGTTATTTAGTTATTTAGTTATTTAGTTATTTAGTTATTTAGTTATTTAGTTATTTAGTTATTTAGTTATTTAGTTATTTAGTTATTTAGTTATTTAGTTATTTAGTTATTTAGTTATTTAGTTATTTAGTTATTTAGTTATTTAGTTATTTAGTTATTTAGTTATTTAGTTATTTAGTTATTTAGTTATTTAGTTATTTAGTTATTTAGTTATTTAGTTATTTAGTTATTTAGTTATTTAGTTATTTAGTTATTTAGTTATTTAGTTATTTAGTTATTTAGTTATTTAGTTATTTAGTTATTTAGTTATTTAGTTATTTAGTTATTTAGTTATTTAGTTATTTAGTTATTTAGTTATTTAGTTATTTAGTTATTTAGTTATTTAGTTATTTAGTTATTTAGTTATTTAGTTATTTAGTTATTTAGTTATTTAGTTATTTAGTTATTTAGTTATTTAGTTATTTAGTTATTTAGTTATTTAGTTATTTAGTTATTTAGTTATTTAGTTATTTAGTTATTTAGTTATTTAGTTATTTAGTTATTTAGTTATTTAGTTATTTAGTTATTTAGTTATTTAGTTATTTAGTTATTTAGTTATTTAGTTATTTAGTTATTTAGTTATTTAGTTATTTAGTTATTTAGTTATTTAGTTATTTAGTTATTTAGTTATTTAGTTATTTAGTTATTTAGTTATTTAGTTATTTAGTTATTTAGTTATTTAGTTATTTAGTTATTTAGTTATTTAGTTATTTAGTTATTTAGTTATTTAGTTATTTAGTTATTTAGTTATTTAGTTATTTAGTTATTTAGTTATTTAGTTATTTAGTTATTTAGTTATTTAGTTATTTAGTTATTTAGTTATTTAGTTATTTAGTTATTTAGTTATTTAGTTATTTAGTTATTTAGTTATTTAGTTATTTAGTTATTTAGTTATTTAGTTATTTAGTTATTTAGTTATTTAGTTATTTAGTTATTTAGTTATTTAGTTATTTAGTTATTTAGTTATTTAGTTATTTAGTTATTTAGTTATTTAGTTATTTAGTTATTTAGTTATTTAGTTATTTAGTTATTTAGTTATTTAGTTATTTAGTTATTTAGTTATTTAGTTATTTAGTTATTTAGTTATTTAGTTATTTAGTTATTTAGTTATTTAGTTATTTAGTTATTTAGTTATTTAGTTATTTAGTTATTTAGTTATTTAGTTATTTAGTTATTTAGTTATTTAGTTATTTAGTTATTTAGTTATTTAGTTATTTAGTTATTTAGTTATTTAGTTATTTAGTTATTTAGTTATTTAGTTATTTAGTTATTTAGTTATTTAGTTATTTAGTTATTTAGTTATTTAGTTATTTAGTTATTTAGTTATTTAGTTATTTAGTTATTTAGTTATTTAGTTATTTAGTTATTTAGTTATTTAGTTATTTAGTTATTTAGTTATTTAGTTATTTAGTTATTTAGTTATTTAGTTATTTAGTTATTTAGTTATTTAGTTATTTAGTTATTTAGTTATTTAGTTATTTAGTTATTTAGTTATTTAGTTATTTAGTTATTTAGTTATTTAGTTATTTAGTTATTTAGTTATTTAGTTATTTAGTTATTTAGTTATTTAGTTATTTAGTTATTTAGTTATTTAGTTATTTAGTTATTTAGTTATTTAGTTATTTAGTTATTTAGTTATTTAGTTATTTAGTTATTTAGTTATTTAGTTATTTAGTTATTTAGTTATTTAGTTATTTAGTTATTTAGTTATTTAGTTATTTAGTTATTTAGTTATTTAGTTATTTAGTTATTTAGTTATTTAGTTATTTAGTTATTTAGTTATTTAGTTATTTAGTTATTTAGTTATTTAGTTATTTAGTTATTTAGTTATTTAGTTATTTAGTTATTTAGTTATTTAGTTATTTAGTTATTTAGTTATTTAGTTATTTAGTTATTTAGTTATTTAGTTATTTAGTTATTTAGTTATTTAGTTATTTAGTTATTTAGTTATTTAGTTATTTAGTTATTTAGTTATTTAGTTATTTAGTTATTTAGTTATTTAGTTATTTAGTTATTTAGTTATTTAGTTATTTAGTTATTTAGTTATTTAGTTATTTAGTTATTTAGTTATTTAGTTATTTAGTTATTTAGTTATTTAGTTATTTAGTTATTTAGTTATTTAGTTATTTAGTTATTTAGTTATTTAGTTATTTAGTTATTTAGTTATTTAGTTATTTAGTTATTTAGTTATTTAGTTATTTAGTTATTTAGTTATTTAGTTATTTAGTTATTTAGTTATTTAGTTATTTAGTTATTTAGTTATTTAGTTATTTAGTTATTTAGTTATTTAGTTATTTAGTTATTTAGTTATTTAGTTATTTAGTTATTTAGTTATTTAGTTATTTAGTGTTATTTAGTTATTTAGTTATTTAGTTATTTAGTTATTTAGTTATTTAGTTATTTAGTTATTTAGTTATTTAGTTATTTAGTTATTTAGTTATTTAGTTATTTAGTTATTTAGTTATTTAGTTATTTAGTTATTTAGTTATTTAGTTATTTAGTTATTTAGTTATTTAGTTATTTAGTTATTTAGTTATTTAGTTATTTAGTTATTTAGTTATTTAGTTATTTAGTTATTTAGTTATTTAGTTATTTAGTTATTTAGTTATTTAGTTATTTAGTTATTTAGTTATTTAGTTATTTAGTTATTTAGTTATTTAGTTATTTAGTTATTTAGTTATTTAGTTATTTAGTTATTTAGTTATTTAGTTATTTAGTTATTTAGTTATTTAGTTATTTAGTTATTTAGTTATTTAGTTATTTAGTTATTTAGTTATTTAGTTATTTAGTTATTTAGTTATTTAGTTATTTAGTTATTTAGTTATTTAGTTATTTAGTTATTTAGTTATTTAGTTATTTAGTTATTTAGTTATTTAGTTATTTAGTTATTTAGTTATTTAGTTATTTAGTTATTTAGTTATTTAGTTATTTAGTTATTTAGTTATTTAGTTATTTAGTTATTTAGTTATTTAGTTATTTAGTTATTTAGTTATTTAGTTATTTAGTTATTTAGTTATTTAGTTATTTAGTTATTTAGTTATTTAGTTATTTAGTTATTTAGTTATTTAGTTATTTAGTTATTTAGTTATTTAGTTATTTAGTTATTTAGTTATTTAGTTATTTAGTTATTTAGTTATTTAGTTATTTAGTTATTTAGTTATTTAGTTATTTAGTTATTTAGTTATTTAGTTATTTAGTTATTTAGTTATTTAGTTATTTAGTTATTTAGTTATTTAGTTATTTAGTTATTTAGTTATTTAGTTATTTAGTTATTTAGTTATTTAGTTATTTAGTTATTTAGTTATTTAGTTATTTAGTTATTTAGTTATTTAGTTATTTAGTTATTTAGTTATTTAGTTATTTAGTTATTTAGTTATTTAGTTATTTAGTTATTTAGTTATTTAGTTATTTAGTTATTTAGTTATTTAGTTATTTAGTTATTTAGTTATTTAGTTATTTAGTTATTTAGTTATTTAGTTATTTAGTTATTTAGTTATTTAGTTATTTAGTTATTTAGTTATTTAGTTATTTAGTTATTTAGTTATTTAGTTATTTAGTTATTTAGTTATTTAGTTATTTAGTTATTTAGTTATTTAGTTATTTAGTTATTTAGTTATTTAGTTATTTAGTTATTTAGTTATTTAGTTATTTAGTTATTTAGTTATTTAGTTATTTAGTTATTTAGTTATTTAGTTATTTAGTTATTTAGTTATTTAGTTATTTAGTTATTTAGTTATTTAGTTATTTAGTTATTTAGTTATTTAGTTATTTAGTTATTTAGTTATTTAGTTATTTAGTTATTTAGTTATTTAGTTATTTAGTTATTTAGTTATTTAGTTATTTAGTTATTTAGTTATTTAGTTATTTAGTTATTTAGTTATTTAGTTATTTAGTTATTTAGTTATTTAGTTATTTAGTTATTTAGTTATTTAGTTATTTAGTTATTTAGTTATTTAGTTATTTAGTTATTTAGTTATTTAGTTATTTAGTTATTTAGTTATTTAGTTATTTAGTTATTTAGTTATTTAGTTATTTAGTTATTTAGTTATTTAGTTATTTAGTTATTTAGTTATTTAGTTATTTAGTTATTTAGTTATTTAGTTATTTAGTTATTTAGTTATTTAGTTATTTAGTTATTTAGTTATTTAGTTATTTAGTTATTTAGTTATTTAGTTATTTAGTTATTTAGTTATTTAGTTATTTAGTTATTTAGTTATTTAGTTATTTAGTTATTTAGTTATTTAGTTATTTAGTTATTTAGTTATTTAGTTATTTAGTTATTTAGTTATTTAGTTATTTAGTTATTTAGTTATTTAGTTATTTAGTTATTTAGTTATTTAGTTATTTAGTTATTTAGTTATTTAGTTATTTAGTTATTTAGTTATTTAGTTATTTAGTTATTTAGTTATTTAGTTATTTAGTTATTTAGTTATTTAGTTATTTAGTTATTTAGTTATTTAGTTATTTAGTTATTTAGTTATTTAGTTATTTAGTTATTTAGTTATTTAGTTATTTAGTTATTTAGTTATTTAGTTATTTAGTTATTTAGTTATTTAGTTATTTAGTTATTTAGTTATTTAGTTATTTAGTTATTTAGTTATTTAGTTATTTAGTTATTTAGTTATTTAGTTATTTAGTTATTTAGTTATTTAGTTATTTAGTTATTTAGTTATTTAGTTATTTAGTTATTTAGTTATTTAGTTATTTAGTTATTTAGTTATTTAGTTATTTAGTTATTTAGTTATTTAGTTATTTAGTTATTTAGTTATTTAGTTATTTAGTTATTTAGTTATTTAGTTATTTAGTTATTTAGTTATTTAGTTATTTAGTTATTTAGTTATTTAGTTATTTAGTTATTTAGTTATTTAGTTATTTAGTTATTTAGTTATTTAGTTATTTAGTTATTTAGTTATTTAGTTATTTAGTTATTTAGTTATTTAGTTATTTAGTTATTTAGTTATTTAGTTATTTAGTTATTTAGTTATTTAGTTATTTAGTTATTTAGTTATTTAGTTATTTAGTTATTTAGTTATTTAGTTATTTAGTTATTTAGTTATTTAGTTATTTAGTTATTTAGTTATTTAGTTATTTAGTTATTTAGTTATTTAGTTATTTAGTTATTTAGTTATTTAGTTATTTAGTTATTTAGTTATTTAGTTATTTAGTTATTTAGTTATTTAGTTATTTAGTTATTTAGTTATTTAGTTATTTAGTTATTTAGTTATTTAGTTATTTAGTTATTTAGTTATTTAGTTATTTAGTTATTTAGTTATTTAGTTATTTAGTTATTTAGTTATTTAGTTATTTAGTTATTTAGTTATTTAGTTATTTAGTTATTTAGTTATTTAGTTATTTAGTTATTTAGTTATTTAGTTATTTAGTTATTTAGTTATTTAGTTATTTAGTTATTTAGTTATTTAGTTATTTAGTTATTTAGTTATTTAGTTATTTAGTTATTTAGTTATTTAGTTATTTAGTTATTTAGTTATTTAGTTATTTAGTTATTTAGTTATTTAGTTATTTAGTTATTTAGTTATTTAGTTATTTAGTTATTTAGTTATTTAGTTATTTAGTTATTTAGTTATTTAGTTATTTAGTTATTTAGTTATTTAGTTATTTAGTTATTTAGTTATTTAGTTATTTAGTTATTTAGTTATTTAGTTATTTAGTTATTTAGTTATTTAGTTATTTAGTTATTTAGTTATTTAGTTATTTAGTTATTTAGTTATTTAGTTATTTAGTTATTTAGTTATTTAGTTATTTAGTTATTTAGTTATTTAGTTATTTAGTTATTTAGTTATTTAGTTATTTAGTTATTTAGTTATTTAGTTATTTAGTTATTTAGTTATTTAGTTATTTAGTTATTTAGTTATTTAGTTATTTAGTTATTTAGTTATTTAGTTATTTAGTTATTTAGTTATTTAGTTATTTAGTTATTTAGTTATTTAGTTATTTAGTTATTTAGTTATTTAGTTATTTAGTTATTTAGTTATTTAGTTATTTAGTTATTTAGTTATTTAGTTATTTAGTTATTTAGTTATTTAGTTATTTAGTTATTTAGTTATTTAGTTATTTAGTTATTTAGTTATTTAGTTATTTAGTTATTTAGTTATTTAGTTATTTAGTTATTTAGTTATTTAGTTATTTAGTTATTTAGTTATTTAGTTATTTAGTTATTTAGTTATTTAGTTATTTAGTTATTTAGTTATTTAGTTATTTAGTTATTTAGTTATTTAGTTATTTAGTTATTTAGTTATTTAGTTATTTAGTTATTTAGTTATTTAGTTATTTAGTTATTTAGTTATTTAGTTATTTAGTTATTTAGTTATTTAGTTATTTAGTTATTTAGTTATTTAGTTATTTAGTTATTTAGTTATTTAGTTATTTAGTTATTTAGTTATTTAGTTATTTAGTTATTTAGTTATTTAGTTATTTAGTTATTTAGTTATTTAGTTATTTAGTTATTTAGTTATTTAGTTATTTAGTTATTTAGTTATTTAGTTATTTAGTTATTTAGTTATTTAGTTATTTAGTTATTTAGTTATTTAGTTATTTAGTTATTTAGTTATTTAGTTATTTAGTTATTTAGTTATTTAGTTATTTAGTTATTTAGTTATTTAGTTATTTAGTTATTTAGTTATTTAGTTATTTAGTTATTTAGTTATTTAGTTATTTAGTTATTTAGTTATTTAGTTATTTAGTTATTTAGTTATTTAGTTATTTAGTTATTTAGTTATTTAGTTATTTAGTTATTTAGTTATTTAGTTATTTAGTTATTTAGTTATTTAGTTATTTAGTTATTTAGTTATTTAGTTATTTAGTTATTTAGTTATTTAGTTATTTAGTTATTTAGTTATTTAGTTATTTAGTTATTTAGTTATTTAGTTATTTAGTTATTTAGTTATTTAGTTATTTAGTTATTTAGTTATTTAGTTATTTAGTTATTTAGTTATTTAGTTATTTAGTTATTTAGTTATTTAGTTATTTAGTTATTTAGTTATTTAGTTATTTAGTTATTTAGTTATTTAGTTATTTAGTTATTTAGTTATTTAGTTATTTAGTTATTTAGTTATTTAGTTATTTAGTTATTTAGTTATTTAGTTATTTAGTTATTTAGTTATTTAGTTATTTAGTTATTTAGTTATTTAGTTATTTAGTTATTTAGTTATTTAGTTATTTAGTTATTTAGTTATTTAGTTATTTAGTTATTTAGTTATTTAGTTATTTAGTTATTTAGTTATTTAGTTATTTAGTTATTTAGTTATTTAGTTATTTAGTTATTTAGTTATTTAGTTATTTAGTTATTTAGTTATTTAGTTATTTAGTTATTTAGTTATTTAGTTATTTAGTTATTTAGTTATTTAGTTATTTAGTTATTTAGTTATTTAGTTATTTAGTTATTTAGTTATTTAGTTATTTAGTTATTTAGTTATTTAGTTATTTAGTTATTTAGTTATTTAGTTATTTAGTTATTTAGTTATTTAGTTATTTAGTTATTTAGTTATTTAGTTATTTAGTTATTTAGTTATTTAGTTATTTAGTTATTTAGTTATTTAGTTATTTAGTTATTTAGTTATTTAGTTATTTAGTTATTTAGTTATTTAGTTATTTAGTTATTTAGTTATTTAGTTATTTAGTTATTTAGTTATTTAGTTATTTAGTTATTTAGTTATTTAGTTATTTAGTTATTTAGTTATTTAGTTATTTAGTTATTTAGTTATTTAGTTATTTAGTTATTTAGTTATTTAGTTATTTAGTTATTTAGTTATTTAGTTATTTAGTTATTTAGTTATTTAGTTATTTAGTTATTTAGTTATTTAGTTATTTAGTTATTTAGTTATTTAGTTATTTAGTTATTTAGTTATTTAGTTATTTAGTTATTTAGTTATTTAGTTATTTAGTTATTTAGTTATTTAGTTATTTAGTTATTTAGTTATTTAGTTATTTAGTTATTTAGTTATTTAGTTATTTAGTTATTTAGTTATTTAGTTATTTAGTTATTTAGTTATTTAGTTATTTAGTTATTTAGTTATTTAGTTATTTAGTTATTTAGTTATTTAGTTATTTAGTTATTTAGTTATTTAGTTATTTAGTTATTTAGTTATTTAGTTATTTAGTTATTTAGTTATTTAGTTATTTAGTTATTTAGTTATTTAGTTATTTAGTTATTTAGTTATTTAGTTATTTAGTTATTTAGTTATTTAGTTATTTAGTTATTTAGTTATTTAGTTATTTAGTTATTTAGTTATTTAGTTATTTAGTTATTTAGTTATTTAGTTATTTAGTTATTTAGTTATTTAGTTATTTAGTTATTTAGTTATTTAGTTATTTAGTTATTTAGTTATTTAGTTATTTAGTTATTTAGTTATTTAGTTATTTAGTTATTTAGTTATTTAGTTATTTAGTTATTTAGTTATTTAGTTATTTAGTTATTTAGTTATTTAGTTATTTAGTTATTTAGTTATTTAGTTATTTAGTTATTTAGTTATTTAGTTATTTAGTTATTTAGTTATTTAGTTATTTAGTTATTTAGTTATTTAGTTATTTAGTTATTTAGTTATTTAGTTATTTAGTTATTTAGTTATTTAGTTATTTAGTTATTTAGTTATTTAGTTATTTAGTTATTTAGTTATTTAGTTATTTAGTTATTTAGTTATTTAGTTATTTAGTTATTTAGTTATTTAGTTATTTAGTTATTTAGTTATTTAGTTATTTAGTTATTTAGTTATTTAGTTATTTAGTTATTTAGTTATTTAGTTATTTAGTTATTTAGTTATTTAGTTATTTAGTTATTTAGTTATTTAGTTATTTAGTTATTTAGTTATTTAGTTATTTAGTTATTTAGTTATTTAGTTATTTAGTTATTTAGTTATTTAGTTATTTAGTTATTTAGTTATTTAGTTATTTAGTTATTTAGTTATTTAGTTATTTAGTTATTTAGTTATTTAGTTATTTAGTTATTTAGTTATTTAGTTATTTAGTTATTTAGTTATTTAGTTATTTAGTTATTTAGTTATTTAGTTATTTAGTTATTTAGTTATTTAGTTATTTAGTTATTTAGTTATTTAGTTATTTAGTTATTTAGTTATTTAGTTATTTAGTTATTTAGTTATTTAGTTATTTAGTTATTTAGTTATTTAGTTATTTAGTTATTTAGTTATTTAGTTATTTAGTTATTTAGTTATTTAGTTATTTAGTTATTTAGTTATTTAGTTATTTAGTTATTTAGTTATTTAGTTATTTAGTTATTTAGTTATTTAGTTATTTAGTTATTTAGTTATTTAGTTATTTAGTTATTTAGTTATTTAGTTATTTAGTTATTTAGTTATTTAGTTATTTAGTTATTTAGTTATTTAGTTATTTAGTTATTTAGTTATTTAGTTATTTAGTTATTTAGTTATTTAGTTATTTAGTTATTTAGTTATTTAGTTATTTAGTTATTTAGTTATTTAGTTATTTAGTTATTTAGTTATTTAGTTATTTAGTTATTTAGTTATTTAGTTATTTAGTTATTTAGTTATTTAGTTATTTAGTTATTTAGTTATTTAGTTATTTAGTTATTTAGTTATTTAGTTATTTAGTTATTTAGTTATTTAGTTATTTAGTTATTTAGTTATTTAGTTATTTAGTTATTTAGTTATTTAGTTATTTAGTTATTTAGTTATTTAGTTATTTAGTTATTTAGTTATTTAGTTATTTAGTTATTTAGTTATTTAGTTATTTAGTTATTTAGTTATTTAGTTATTTAGTTATTTAGTTATTTAGTTATTTAGTTATTTAGTTATTTAGTTATTTAGTTATTTAGTTATTTAGTTATTTAGTTATTTAGTTATTTAGTTATTTAGTTATTTAGTTATTTAGTTATTTAGTTATTTAGTTATTTAGTTATTTAGTTATTTAGTTATTTAGTTATTTAGTTATTTAGTTATTTAGTTATTTAGTTATTTAGTTATTTAGTTATTTAGTTATTTAGTTATTTAGTTATTTAGTTATTTAGTTATTTAGTTATTTAGTTATTTAGTTATTTAGTTATTTAGTTATTTAGTTATTTAGTTATTTAGTTATTTAGTTATTTAGTTATTTAGTTATTTAGTTATTTAGTTATTTAGTTATTTAGTTATTTAGTTATTTAGTTATTTAGTTATTTAGTTATTTAGTTATTTAGTTATTTAGTTATTTAGTTATTTAGTTATTTAGTTATTTAGTTATTTAGTTATTTAGTTATTTAGTTATTTAGTTATTTAGTTATTTAGTTATTTAGTTATTTAGTTATTTAGTTATTTAGTTATTTAGTTATTTAGTTATTTAGTTATTTAGTTATTTAGTTATTTAGTTATTTAGTTATTTAGTTATTTAGTTATTTAGTTATTTAGTTATTTAGTTATTTAGTTATTTAGTTATTTAGTTATTTAGTTATTTAGTTATTTAGTTATTTAGTTATTTAGTTATTTAGTTATTTAGTTATTTAGTTATTTAGTTATTTAGTTATTTAGTTATTTAGTTATTTAGTTATTTAGTTATTTAGTTATTTAGTTATTTAGTTATTTAGTTATTTAGTTATTTAGTTATTTAGTTATTTAGTTATTTAGTTATTTAGTTATTTAGTTATTTAGTTATTTAGTTATTTAGTTATTTAGTTATTTAGTTATTTAGTTATTTAGTTATTTAGTTATTTAGTTATTTAGTTATTTAGTTATTTAGTTATTTAGTTATTTAGTTATTTAGTTATTTAGTTATTTAGTTATTTAGTTATTTAGTTATTTAGTTATTTAGTTATTTAGTTATTTAGTTATTTAGTTATTTAGTTATTTAGTTATTTAGTTATTTAGTTATTTAGTTATTTAGTTATTTAGTTATTTAGTTATTTAGTTATTTAGTTATTTAGTTATTTAGTTATTTAGTTATTTAGTTATTTAGTTATTTAGTTATTTAGTTATTTAGTTATTTAGTTATTTAGTTATTTAGTTATTTAGTTATTTAGTTATTTAGTTATTTAGTTATTTAGTTATTTAGTTATTTAGTTATTTAGTTATTTAGTTATTTAGTTATTTAGTTATTTAGTTATTTAGTTATTTAGTTATTTAGTTATTTAGTTATTTAGTTATTTAGTTATTTAGTTATTTAGTTATTTAGTTATTTAGTTATTTAGTTATTTAGTTATTTAGTTATTTAGTTATTTAGTTATTTAGTTATTTAGTTATTTAGTTATTTAGTTATTTAGTTATTTAGTTATTTAGTTATTTAGTTATTTAGTTATTTAGTTATTTAGTTATTTAGTTATTTAGTTATTTAGTTATTTAGTTATTTAGTTATTTAGTTATTTAGTTATTTAGTTATTTAGTTATTTAGTTATTTAGTTATTTAGTTATTTAGTTATTTAGTTATTTAGTTATTTAGTTATTTAGTTATTTAGTTATTTAGTTATTTAGTTATTTAGTTATTTAGTTATTTAGTTATTTAGTTATTTAGTTATTTAGTTATTTAGTTATTTAGTTATTTAGTTATTTAGTTATTTAGTTATTTAGTTATTTAGTTATTTAGTTATTTAGTTATTTAGTTATTTAGTTATTTAGTTATTTAGTTATTTAGTTATTTAGTTATTTAGTTATTTAGTTATTTAGTTATTTAGTTATTTAGTTATTTAGTTATTTAGTTATTTAGTTATTTAGTTATTTAGTTATTTAGTTATTTAGTTATTTAGTTATTTAGTTATTTAGTTATTTAGTTATTTAGTTATTTAGTTATTTAGTTATTTAGTTATTTAGTTATTTAGTTATTTAGTTATTTAGTTATTTAGTTATTTAGTTATTTAGTTATTTAGTTATTTAGTTATTTAGTTATTTAGTTATTTAGTTATTTAGTTATTTAGTTATTTAGTTATTTAGTTATTTAGTTATTTAGTTATTTAGTTATTTAGTTATTTAGTTATTTAGTTATTTAGTTATTTAGTTATTTAGTTATTTAGTTATTTAGTTATTTAGTTATTTAGTTATTTAGTTATTTAGTTATTTAGTTATTTAGTTATTTAGTTATTTAGTTATTTAGTTATTTAGTTATTTAGTTATTTAGTTATTTAGTTATTTAGTTATTTAGTTATTTAGTTATTTAGTTATTTAGTTATTTAGTTATTTAGTTATTTAGTTATTTAGTTATTTAGTTATTTAGTTATTTAGTTATTTAGTTATTTAGTTATTTAGTTATTTAGTTATTTAGTTATTTAGTTATTTAGTTATTTAGTTATTTAGTTATTTAGTTATTTAGTTATTTAGTTATTTAGTTATTTAGTTATTTAGTTATTTAGTTATTTAGTTATTTAGTTATTTAGTTATTTAGTTATTTAGTTATTTAGTTATTTAGTTATTTAGTTATTTAGTTATTTAGTTATTTAGTTATTTAGTTATTTAGTTATTTAGTTATTTAGTTATTTAGTTATTTAGTTATTTAGTTATTTAGTTATTTAGTTATTTAGTTATTTAGTTATTTAGTTATTTAGTTATTTAGTTATTTAGTTATTTAGTTATTTAGTTATTTAGTTATTTAGTTATTTAGTTATTTAGTTATTTAGTTATTTAGTTATTTAGTTATTTAGTTATTTAGTTATTTAGTTATTTAGTTATTTAGTTATTTAGTTATTTAGTTATTTAGTTATTTAGTTATTTAGTTATTTAGTTATTTAGTTATTTAGTTATTTAGTTATTTAGTTATTTAGTTATTTAGTTATTTAGTTATTTAGTTATTTAGTTATTTAGTTATTTAGTTATTTAGTTATTTAGTTATTTAGTTATTTAGTTATTTAGTTATTTAGTTATTTAGTTATTTAGTTATTTAGTTATTTAGTTATTTAGTTATTTAGTTATTTAGTTATTTAGTTATTTAGTTATTTAGTTATTTAGTTATTTAGTTATTTAGTTATTTAGTTATTTAGTTATTTAGTTATTTAGTTATTTAGTTATTTAGTTATTTAGTTATTTAGTTATTTAGTTATTTAGTTATTTAGTTATTTAGTTATTTAGTTATTTAGTTATTTAGTTATTTAGTTATTTAGTTATTTAGTTATTTAGTTATTTAGTTATTTAGTTATTTAGTTATTTAGTTATTTAGTTATTTAGTTATTTAGTTATTTAGTTATTTAGTTATTTAGTTATTTAGTTATTTAGTTATTTAGTTATTTAGTTATTTAGTTATTTAGTTATTTAGTTATTTAGTTATTTAGTTATTTAGTTATTTAGTTATTTAGTTATTTAGTTATTTAGTTATTTAGTTATTTAGTTATTTAGTTATTTAGTTATTTAGTTATTTAGTTATTTAGTTATTTAGTTATTTAGTTATTTAGTTATTTAGTTATTTA
Source organism: Polietes domitor (assembly GCA_947397865.1). NCBI lineage: Eukaryota > Metazoa > Arthropoda > Insecta > Diptera > Muscidae > Polietes > Polietes domitor. The sequence goes on from CANDYM010000225.1 coordinate 48,532, forward strand.
GTTATTTAGTTATTTAGTTATTTAGTTATTTAGTTATTTAGTTATTTAGTTATTTAGTTATTTAGTTATTTAGTTATTTAGTTATTTAGTTATTTAGTTATTTAGTTATTTAGTTATTTAGTTATTTAGTTATTTAGTTATTTAGTTATTTAGTTATTTAGTTATTTAGTTATTTAGTTATTTAGTTATTTAGTTATTTAGTTATTTAGTTATTTAGTTATTTAGTTATTTAGTTATTTAGTTATTTAGTTATTTAGTTATTTAGTTATTTAGTTATTTAGTTATTTAGTTATTTAGTTATTTAGTTATTTAGTTATTTAGTTATTTAGTTATTTAGTTATTTAGTTATTTAGTTATTTAGTTATTTAGTTATTTAGTTATTTAGTTATTTAGTTATTTAGTTATTTAGTTATTTAGTTATTTAGTTATTTAGTTATTTAGTTATTTAGTTATTTAGTTATTTAGTTATTTAGTTATTTAGTTATTTAGTTATTTAGTTATTTAGTTATTTAGTTATTTAGTTATTTAGTTATTTAGTTATTTAGTTATTTAGTTATTTAGTTATTTAGTTATTTAGTTATTTAGTTATTTAGTTATTTAGTTATTTAGTTATTTAGTTATTTAGTTATTTAGTTATTTAGTTATTTAGTTATTTAGTTATTTAGTTATTTAGTTATTTAGTTATTTAGTTATTTAGTTATTTAGTTATTTAGTTATTTAGTTATTTAGTTATTTAGTTATTTAGTTATTTAGTTATTTAGTTATTTAGTTATTTAGTTATTTAGTTATTTAGTTATTTAGTTATTTAGTTATTTAGTTATTTAGTTATTTAGTTATTTAGTTATTTAGTTATTTAGTTATTTAGTTATTTAGTTATTTAGTTATTTAGTTATTTAGTTATTTAGTTATTTAGTTATTTAGTTATTTAGTTATTTAGTTATTTAGTTATTTAGTTATTTAGTTATTTAGTTATTTAGTTATTTAGTTATTTAGTTATTTAGTTATTTAGTTATTTAGTTATTTAGTTATTTAGTTATTTAGTTATTTAGTTATTTAGTTATTTAGTTATTTAGTTATTTAGTTATTTAGTTATTTAGTTATTTAGTTATTTAGTTATTTAGTTATTTAGTTATTTAGTTATTTAGTTATTTAGTTATTTAGTTATTTAGTTATTTAGTTATTTAGTTATTTAGTTATTTAGTTATTTAGTTATTTAGTTATTTAGTTATTTAGTTATTTAGTTATTTAGTTATTTAGTTATTTAGTTATTTAGTTATTTAGTTATTTAGTTATTTAGTTATTTAGTTATTTAGTTATTTAGTTATTTAGTTATTTAGTTATTTAGTTATTTAGTTATTTAGTTATTTAGTTATTTAGTTATTTAGTTATTTAGTTATTTAGTTATTTAGTTATTTAGTTATTTAGTTATTTAGTTATTTAGTTATTTAGTTATTTAGTTATTTAGTTATTTAGTTATTTAGTTATTTAGTTATTTAGTTATTTAGTTATTTAGTTATTTAGTTATTTAGTTATTTAGTTATTTAGTTATTTAGTTATTTAGTTATTTAGTTATTTAGTTATTTAGTTATTTAGTTATTTAGTTATTTAGTTATTTAGTTATTTAGTTATTTAGTTATTTAGTTATTTAGTTATTTAGTTATTTAGTTATTTAGTTATTTAGTTATTTAGTTATTTAGTTATTTAGTTATTTAGTTATTTAGTTATTTAGTTATTTAGTTATTTAGTTATTTAGTTATTTAGTTATTTAGTTATTTAGTTATTTAGTTATTTAGTTATTTAGTTATTTAGTTATTTAGTTATTTAGTTATTTAGTTATTTAGTTATTTAGTTATTTAGTTATTTAGTTATTTAGTTATTTAGTTATTTAGTTATTTAGTTATTTAGTTATTTAGTTATTTAGTTATTTAGTTATTTAGTTATTTAGTTATTTAGTTATTTAGTTATTTAGTTATTTAGTTATTTAGTTATTTAGTTATTTAGTTATTTAGTTATTTAGTTATTTAGTTATTTAGTTATTTAGTTATTTAGTTATTTAGTTATTTAGTTATTTAGTTATTTAGTTATTTAGTTATTTAGTTATTTAGTTATTTAGTTATTTAGTTATTTAGTTATTTAGTTATTTAGTTATTTAGTTATTTAGTTATTTAGTTATTTAGTTATTTAGTTATTTAGTTATTTAGTTATTTAGTTATTTAGTTATTTAGTTATTTAGTTATTTAGTTATTTAGTTATTTAGTTATTTAGTTATTTAGTTATTTAGTTATTTAGTTATTTAGTTATTTAGTTATTTAGTTATTTAGTTATTTAGTTATTTAGTTATTTAGTTATTTAGTTATTTAGTTATTTAGTTATTTAGTTATTTAGTTATTTAGTTATTTAGTTATTTAGTTATTTAGTTATTTAGTTATTTAGTTATTTAGTTATTTAGTTATTTAGTTATTTAGTTATTTAGTTATTTAGTTATTTAGTTATTTAGTTATTTAGTTATTTAGTTATTTAGTTATTTAGTTATTTAGTTATTTAGTTATTTAGTTATTTAGTTATTTAGTTATTTAGTTATTTAGTTATTTAGTTATTTAGTTATTTAGTTATTTAGTTATTTAGTTATTTAGTTATTTAGTTATTTAGTTATTTAGTTATTTAGTTATTTAGTTATTTAGTTATTTAGTTATTTAGTTATTTAGTTATTTAGTTATTTAGTTATTTAGTTATTTAGTTATTTAGTTATTTAGTTATTTAGTTATTTAGTTATTTAGTTATTTAGTTATTTAGTTATTTAGTTATTTAGTTATTTAGTTATTTAGTTATTTAGTTATTTAGTTATTTAGTTATTTAGTTATTTAGTTATTTAGTTATTTAGTTATTTAGTTATTTAGTTATTTAGTTATTTAGTTATTTAGTTATTTAGTTATTTAGTTATTTAGTTATTTAGTTATTTAGTTATTTAGTTATTTAGTTATTTAGTTATTTAGTTATTTAGTTATTTAGTTATTTAGTTATTTAGTTATTTAGTTATTTAGTTATTTAGTTATTTAGTTATTTAGTTATTTAGTTATTTAGTTATTTAGTTATTTAGTTATTTAGTTATTTAGTTATTTAGTTATTTAGTTATTTAGTTATTTAGTTATTTAGTTATTTAGTTATTTAGTTATTTAGTTATTTAGTTATTTAGTTATTTAGTTATTTAGTTATTTAGTTATTTAGTTATTTAGTTATTTAGTTATTTAGTTATTTAGTTATTTAGTTATTTAGTTATTTAGTTATTTAGTTATTTAGTTATTTAGTTATTTAGTTATTTAGTTATTTAGTTATTTAGTTATTTAGTTATTTAGTTATTTAGTTATTTAGTTATTTAGTTATTTAGTTATTTAGTTATTTAGTTATTTAGTTATTTAGTTATTTAGTTATTTAGTTATTTAGTTATTTAGTTATTTAGTTATTTAGTTATTTAGTTATTTAGTTATTTAGTTATTTAGTTATTTAGTTATTTAGTTATTTAGTTATTTAGTTATTTAGTTATTTAGTTATTTAGTTATTTAGTTATTTAGTTATTTAGTTATTTAGTTATTTAGTTATTTAGTTATTTAGTTATTTAGTTATTTAGTTATTTAGTTATTTAGTTATTTAGTTATTTAGTTATTTAGTTATTTAGTTATTTAGTTATTTAGTTATTTAGTTATTTAGTTATTTAGTTATTTAGTTATTTAGTTATTTAGTTATTTAGTTATTTAGTTATTTAGTTATTTAGTTATTTAGTTATTTAGTTATTTAGTTATTTAGTTATTTAGTTATTTAGTTATTTAGTTATTTAGTTATTTAGTTATTTAGTTATTTAGTTATTTAGTTATTTAGTTATTTAGTTATTTAGTTATTTAGTTATTTAGTTATTTAGTTATTTAGTTATTTAGTTATTTAGTTATTTAGTTATTTAGTTATTTAGTTATTTAGTTATTTAGTTATTTAGTTATTTAGTTATTTAGTTATTTAGTTATTTAGTTATTTAGTTATTTAGTTATTTAGTTATTTAGTTATTTAGTTATTTAGTTATTTAGTTATTTAGTTATTTAGTTATTTAGTTATTTAGTTATTTAGTTATTTAGTTATTTAGTTATTTAGTTATTTAGTTATTTAGTTATTTAGTTATTTAGTTATTTAGTTATTTAGTTATTTAGTTATTTAGTTATTTAGTTATTTAGTTATTTAGTTATTTAGTTATTTAGTTATTTAGTTATTTAGTTATTTAGTTATTTAGTTATTTAGTTATTTAGTTATTTAGTTATTTAGTTATTTAGTTATTTAGTTATTTAGTTATTTAGTTATTTAGTTATTTAGTTATTTAGTTATTTAGTTATTTAGTTATTTAGTTATTTAGTTATTTAGTTATTTAGTTATTTAGTTATTTAGTTATTTAGTTATTTAGTTATTTAGTTATTTAGTTATTTAGTTATTTAGTTATTTAGTTATTTAGTTATTTAGTTATTTAGTTATTTAGTTATTTAGTTATTTAGTTATTTAGTTATTTAGTTATTTAGTTATTTAGTTATTTAGTTATTTAGTTATTTAGTTATTTAGTTATTTAGTTATTTAGTTATTTAGTTATTTAGTTATTTAGTTAGTTATTTAGTTATTTAGTTATTTAGTTATTTAGTTATTTAGTTATTTAGTTATTTAGTTATTTAGTTATTTAGTTATTTAGTTATTTAGTTATTTAGTTATTTAGTTATTTAGTTATTTAGTTATTTAGTTATTTAGTTATTTAGTTATTTAGTTATTTAGTTATTTAGTTATTTAGTTATTTAGTTATTTAGTTATTTAGTTATTTAGTTATTTAGTTATTTAGTTATTTAGTTATTTAGTTATTTAGTTATTTAGTTATTTAGTTATTTAGTTATTTAGTTATTTAGTTATTTAGTTATTTAGTTATTTAGTTATTTAGTTATTTAGTTATTTAGTTATTTAGTTATTTAGTTATTTAGTTATTTAGTTATTTAGTTATTTAGTTATTTAGTTATTTAGTTATTTAGTTATTTAGTTATTTAGTTATTTAGTTATTTAGTTATTTAGTTATTTAGTTATTTAGTTATTTAGTTATTTAGTTATTTAGTTATTTAGTTATTTAGTTATTTAGTTATTTAGTTATTTAGTTATTTAGTTATTTAGTTATTTAGTTATTTAGTTATTTAGTTATTTAGTTATTTAGTTATTTAGTTATTTAGTTATTTAGTTATTTAGTTATTTAGTTATTTAGTTATTTAGTTATTTAGTTATTTAGTTATTTAGTTATTTAGTTATTTAGTTATTTAGTTATTTAGTTATTTAGTTATTTAGTTATTTAGTTATTTAGTTATTTAGTTATTTAGTTATTTAGTTATTTAGTTATTTAGTTATTTAGTTATTTAGTTATTTAGTTATTTAGTTATTTAGTTATTTAGTTATTTAGTTATTTAGTTATTTAGTTATTTAGTTATTTAGTTATTTAGTTATTTAGTTATTTAGTTATTTAGTTATTTAGTTATTTAGTTATTTAGTTATTTAGTTATTTAGTTATTTAGTTATTTAGTTATTTAGTTATTTAGTTATTTAGTTATTTAGTTATTTAGTTATTTAGTTATTTAGTTATTTAGTTATTTAGTTATTTAGTTATTTAGTTATTTAGTTATTTAGTTATTTAGTTATTTAGTTATTTAGTTATTTAGTTATTTAGTTATTTAGTTATTTAGTTATTTAGTTATTTAGTTATTTAGTTATTTAGTTATTTAGTTATTTAGTTATTTAGTTATTTAGTTATTTAGTTATTTAGTTATTTAGTTATTTAGTTATTTAGTTATTTAGTTATTTAGTTATTTAGTTATTTAGTTATTTAGTTATTTAGTTATTTAGTTATTTAGTTATTTAGTTATTTAGTTATTTAGTTATTTAGTTATTTAGTTATTTAGTTATTTAGTTATTTAGTTATTTAGTTATTTAGTTATTTAGTTATTTAGTTATTTAGTTATTTAGTTATTTAGTTATTTAGTTATTTAGTTATTTAGTTATTTAGTTATTTAGTTATTTAGTTATTTAGTTATTTAGTTATTTAGTTATTTAGTTATTTAGTTATTTAGTTATTTAGTTATTTAGTTATTTAGTTATTTAGTTATTTAGTTATTTAGTTATTTAGTTATTTAGTTATTTAGTTATTTAGTTATTTAGTTATTTAGTTATTTAGTTATTTAGTTATTTAGTTATTTAGTTATTTAGTTATTTAGTTATTTAGTTATTTAGTTATTTAGTTATTTAGTTATTTAGTTATTTAGTTATTTAGTTATTTAGTTATTTAGTTATTTAGTTATTTAGTTATTTAGTTATTTAGTTATTTAGTTATTTAGTTATTTAGTTATTTAGTTATTTAGTTATTTAGTTATTTAGTTATTTAGTTATTTAGTTATTTAGTTATTTAGTTATTTAGTTATTTAGTTATTTAGTTATTTAGTTATTTAGTTATTTAGTTATTTAGTTATTTAGTTATTTAGTTATTTAGTTATTTAGTTATTTAGTTATTTAGTTATTTAGTTATTTAGTTATTTAGTTATTTAGTTATTTAGTTATTTAGTTATTTAGTTATTTAGTTATTTAGTTATTTAGTTATTTAGTTATTTAGTTATTTAGTTATTTAGTTATTTAGTTATTTAGTTATTTAGTTATTTAGTTATTTAGTTATTTAGTTATTTAGTTATTTAGTTATTTAGTTATTTAGTTATTTAGTTATTTAGTTATTTAGTTATTTAGTTATTTAGTTATTTAGTTATTTAGTTATTTAGTTATTTAGTTATTTAGTTATTTAGTTATTTAGTTATTTAGTTATTTAGTTATTTAGTTATTTAGTTATTTAGTTATTTAGTTATTTAGTTATTTAGTTATTTAGTTATTTAGTTATTTAGTTATTTAGTTATTTAGTTATTTAGTTATTTAGTTATTTAGTTATTTAGTTATTTAGTTATTTAGTTATTTAGTTATTTAGTTATTTAGTTATTTAGTTATTTAGTTATTTAGTTATTTAGTTATTTAGTTATTTAGTTATTTAGTTATTTAGTTATTTAGTTATTTAGTTATTTAGTTATTTAGTTATTTAGTTATTTAGTTATTTAGTTATTTAGTTATTTAGTTATTTAGTTATTTAGTTATTTAGTTATTTAGTTATTTAGTTATTTAGTTATTTAGTTATTTAGTTATTTAGTTATTTAGTTATTTAGTTATTTAGTTATTTAGTTATTTAGTTATTTAGTTATTTAGTTATTTAGTTATTTAGTTATTTAGTTATTTAGTTATTTAGTTATTTAGTTATTTAGTTATTTAGTTATTTAGTTATTTAGTTATTTAGTTATTTAGTTATTTAGTTATTTAGTTATTTAGTTATTTAGTTATTTAGTTATTTAGTTATTTAGTTATTTAGTTATTTAGTTATTTAGTTATTTAGTTATTTAGTTATTTAGTTATTTAGTTATTTAGTTATTTAGTTATTTAGTTATTTAGTTATTTAGTTATTTAGTTATTTAGTTATTTAGTTATTTAGTTATTTAGTTATTTAGTTATTTAGTTATTTAGTTATTTAGTTATTTAGTTATTTAGTTATTTAGTTATTTAGTTATTTAGTTATTTAGTTATTTAGTTATTTAGTTATTTAGTTATTTAGTTATTTAGTTATTTAGTTATTTAGTTATTTAGTTATTTAGTTATTTAGTTATTTAGTTATTTAGTTATTTAGTTATTTAGTTATTTAGTTATTTAGTTATTTAGTTATTTAGTTATTTAGTTATTTAGTTATTTAGTTATTTAGTTATTTAGTTATTTAGTTATTTAGTTATTTAGTTATTTAGTTATTTAGTTATTTAGTTATTTAGTTATTTAGTTATTTAGTTATTTAGTTATTTAGTTATTTAGTTATTTAGTTATTTAGTTATTTAGTTATTTAGTTATTTAGTTATTTAGTTATTTAGTTATTTAGTTATTTAGTTATTTAGTTATTTAGTTATTTAGTTATTTAGTTATTTAGTTATTTAGTTATTTAGTTATTTAGTTATTTAGTTATTTAGTTATTTAGTTATTTAGTTATTTAGTTATTTAGTTATTTAGTTATTTAGTTATTTAGTTATTTAGTTATTTAGTTATTTAGTTATTTAGTTATTTAGTTATTTAGTTATTTAGTTATTGTAGTTATTTAGTTATTTAGTTATTTAGTTATTTAGTTATTTAGTTATTTAGTTATTTAGTTATTTAGTTATTTAGTTATTTAGTTATTTAGTTATTTAGTTATTTAGTTATTTAGTTATTTAGTTATTTAGTTATTTAGTTATTTAGTTATTTAGTTATTTAGTTATTTAGTTATTTAGTTATTTAGTTATTTAGTTATTTAGTTATTTAGTTATTTAGTTATTTAGTTATTTAGTTATTTAGTTATTTAGTTATTTAGTTATTTAGTTATTTAGTTATTTAGTTATTTAGTTATTTAGTTATTTAGTTATTTAGTTATTTAGTTATTTAGTTATTTAGTTATTTAGTTATTTAGTTATTTAGTTATTTAGTTATTTAGTTATTTAGTTATTTAGTTATTTAGTTATTTAGTTATTTAGTTATTTAGTTATTTAGTTATTTAGTTATTTAGTTATTTAGTTATTTAGTTATTTAGTTATTTAGTTATTTAGTTATTTAGTTATTTAGTTATTTAGTTATTTAGTTATTTAGTTATTTAGTTATTTAGTTATTTAGTTATTTAGTTATTTAGTTATTTAGTTATTTAGTTATTTAGTTATTTAGTTATTTAGTTATTTAGTTATTTAGTTATTTAGTTATTTAGTTATTTAGTTATTTAGTTATTTAGTTATTTAGTTATTTAGTTATTTAGTTATTTAGTTATTTAGTTATTTAGTTATTTAGTTATTTAGTTATTTAGTTATTTAGTTATTTAGTTATTTAGTTATTTAGTTATTTAGTTATTTAGTTATTTAGTTATTTAGTTATTTAGTTATTTAGTTATTTAGTTATTTAGTTATTTAGTTATTTAGTTATTTAGTTATTTAGTTATTTAGTTATTTAGTTATTTAGTTATTTAGTTATTTAGTTATTTAGTTATTTAGTTATTTAGTTATTTAGTTATTTAGTTATTTAGTTATTTAGTTATTTAGTTATTTAGTTATTTAGTTATTTAGTTATTTAGTTATTTAGTTATTTAGTTATTTAGTTATTTAGTTATTTAGTTATTTAGTTATTTAGTTATTTAGTTATTTAGTTATTTAGTTATTTAGTTATTTAGTTATTTAGTTATTTAGTTATTTAGTTATTTAGTTATTTAGTTATTTAGTTATTTAGTTATTTAGTTATTTAGTTATTTAGTTATTTAGTTATTTAGTTATTTAGTTATTTAGTTATTTAGTTATTTAGTTATTTAGTTATTTAGTTATTTAGTTATTTAGTTATTTAGTTATTTAGTTATTTAGTTATTTAGTTATTTAGTTATTTAGTTATTTAGTTATTTAGTTATTTAGTTATTTAGTTATTTAGTTATTTAGTTATTTAGTTATTTAGTTATTTAGTTATTTAGTTATTTAGTTATTTAGTTATTTAGTTATTTAGTTATTTAGTTATTTAGTTATTTAGTTATTTAGTTATTTAGTTATTTAGTTATTTAGTTATTTAGTTATTTAGTTATTTAGTTATTTAGTTATTTAGTTATTTAGTTATTTAGTTATTTAGTTATTTAGTTATTTAGTTATTTAGTTATTTAGTTATTTAGTTATTTAGTTATTTAGTTATTTAGTTATTTAGTTATTTAGTTATTTAGTTATTTAGTTATTTAGTTATTTAGTTATTTAGTTATTTAGTTATTTAGTTATTTAGTTATTTAGTTATTTAGTTATTTAGTTATTTAGTTATTTAGTTATTTAGTTATTTAGTTATTTAGTTATTTAGTTATTTAGTTATTTAGTTATTTAGTTATTTAGTTATTTAGTTATTTAGTTATTTAGTTATTTAGTTATTTAGTTATTTAGTTATTTAGTTATTTAGTTATTTAGTTATTTAGTTATTTAGTTATTTAGTTATTTAGTTATTTAGTTATTTAGTTATTTAGTTATTTAGTTATTTAGTTATTTAGTTATTTAGTTATTTAGTTATTTAGTTATTTAGTTATTTAGTTATTTAGTTATTTAGTTATTTAGTTATTTAGTTATTTAGTTATTTAGTTATTTAGTTATTTAGTTATTTAGTTATTTAGTTATTTAGTTATTTAGTTATTTAGTTATTTAGTTATTTAGTTATTTAGTTATTTAGTTATTTAGTTATTTAGTTATTTAGTTATTTAGTTATTTAGTTATTTAGTTATTTAGTTATTTAGTTATTTAGTTATTTAGTTATTTAGTTATTTAGTTATTTAGTTATTTAGTTATTTAGTTATTTAGTTATTTAGTTATTTAGTTATTTAGTTATTTAGTTATTTAGTTATTTAGTTATTTAGTTATTTAGTTATTTAGTTATTTAGTTATTTAGTTATTTAGTTATTTAGTTATTTAGTTATTTAGTTATTTAGTTATTTAGTTATTTAGTTATTTAGTTATTTAGTTATTTAGTTATTTAGTTATTTAGTTATTTAGTTATTTAGTTATTTAGTTATTTAGTTATTTAGTTATTTAGTTATTTAGTTATTTAGTTATTTAGTTATTTAGTTATTTAGTTATTTAGTTATTTAGTTATTTAGTTATTTAGTTATTTAGTTATTTAGTTATTTAGTTATTTAGTTATTTAGTTATTTAGTTATTTAGTTATTTAGTTATTTAGTTATTTAGTTATTTAGTTATTTAGTTATTTAGTTATTTAGTTATTTAGTTATTTAGTTATTTAGTTATTTAGTTATTTAGTTATTTAGTTATTTAGTTATTTAGTTATTTAGTTATTTAGTTATTTAGTTATTTAGTTATTTAGTTATTTAGTTATTTAGTTATTTAGTTATTTAGTTATTTAGTTATTTAGTTATTTAGTTATTTAGTTATTTAGTTATTTAGTTATTTAGTTATTTAGTTATTTAGTTATTTAGTTATTTAGTTATTTAGTTATTTAGTTATTTAGTTATTTAGTTATTTAGTTATTTAGTTATTTAGTTATTTAGTTATTTAGTTATTTAGTTATTTAGTTATTTAGTTATTTAGTTATTTAGTTATTTAGTTATTTAGTTATTTAGTTATTTAGTTATTTAGTTATTTAGTTATTTAGTTATTTAGTTATTTAGTTATTTAGTTATTTAGTTATTTAGTTATTTAGTTATTTAGTTATTTAGTTATTTAGTTATTTAGTTATTTAGTTATTTAGTTATTTAGTTATTTAGTTATTTAGTTATTTAGTTATTTAGTTATTTAGTTATTTAGTTATTTAGTTATTTAGTTATTTAGTTATTTAGTTATTTAGTTATTTAGTTATTTAGTTATTTAGTTATTTAGTTATTTAGTTATTTAGTTATTTAGTTATTTAGTTATTTAGTTATTTAGTTATTTAGTTATTTAGTTATTTAGTTATTTAGTTATTTAGTTATTTAGTTATTTAGTTATTTAGTTATTTAGTTATTTAGTTATTTAGTTATTTAGTTATTTAGTTATTTAGTTATTTAGTTATTTAGTTATTTAGTTATTTAGTTATTTAGTTATTTAGTTATTTAGTTA
>CANDYM010000226.1:0-20479 GCA_947397865.1 Polietes domitor
ACTAGCTGAACCCCGCCCGCTTCGCCAGGCAAAAAAAAAAAAAAAACAAATGGTTAAATTACGTTCCAATTTTCAGCCTTCTAGCTCTCAATAACACTTTTGCCACGCCCACTCCACCCACAAAATGAAAATCCAAAATACGCCATCAAATTCATCTTTGTAATGATCAGTAATATATACGTTACAATTTTCAGCATTCTACCTAAAAAACACTATTTATTATTTATTATTATTATTTATTTATTTATTTGCCAACTTTGCCCACAAAACGAAATTCCAAATATTGGCATCAAATTGATGTTTCTCGTGGTCAGTAATATATGTACCAATATTCAGCCTTCTAGCTCCCAAAAACACTATTGCCACGCCCACTCCGCCCACAAAATGAAAATCCAAATTTCGGCATCATATTTATCATTTTCGTGGTCAGTAGTATATATGTACCAATTTTCAGCCTTCTAGCTCCCAAAAACACTATTGCCACGCACACTCCGCCCACAAAACGAAAATCCAAATTTCGGCATCATATTTATCATTTTCGTGGTCAGTAGTATATATGTACCAATTTTCAGCCTTCTAGCTCCCAAAAAAACTAATGCCACGCCCACTCCGCCCACAAAATGAAAATCCAAATTTCGGCATCATATTTATCATTCTCGTGTTCAGTAATATATACGTTCCAATTTTCAGTCTTCTAGCTCAAAAACACTATTGCCACGCACACTCCGCCCACAAAACGAAAATCCAAATTTCGGCATCATATTTATCATTTTCGTGGTCAGTAGTATCTACCAATTTTCAGCCTTCTAGCTGCCAAAAACACTATTGCCACGCCCACTCCGCCCACAAAATGAAAATCCAAATTTCGGCATCATATTTATCATTTTCGTGGTCAGTAGTATAAATGTACCAATTTTCAGCCTTCTAGCTCCCAAAAACACTATTGCCACGCCCACTCCGCCCACAAAATGAAAATCCAAATTTCGGCATCATATTTATCATTTTCGTGGTCAGTAGTATATATGTACCAATTTTCAGCCTTCTAGCTCCCAAAACACTATTGCCACGCCCACTCCGCCCACAAAATGAAAATCCAAATTTCTACATCATAATTATCATTCTCGTGGTCAGTAGTATATATGTACCAATTTTCAGCCTTCTAGCTCCCAAAAACACTATTGCCACGCCCACTCCGCCCACAAAATGAAAATCCAAATTTCGGCATCATATTTATCATTCTCGTGTTCAGTAATATATACGTTCCAATTTTCAGCCTTCTAGCTCTCAAAAACACTATTGCCACGCCCACTCCGCCCACAAAATGAAAATCCAAATTTCGGCATCATATATATCATTTTCGTGGTCAGTAGTATATATGTACCAATTTTCAGCCTTCTAGCTCCCAAAAACACTATTGCCACGCCCACTCCGCCCACAAAATGAAAATCCAAATTTCCATTTTTTTTAAAACCCGTGCTGAGAAAATACCTTTCCAACAAATCGGTTTGGCCAATCTCGAGTTATGGGATTACATCGCTTCGGACACTTTCTTTTATATATATAGATTATAAATATTGAATTTCTGGTTAATGGCTCTTTGTTATGTTCCGCAAAAATAAGCAGTCACAATTCGTTGTATGACCTAGGATCCGAATTTATCGCATGTCATTTCATACAAATTCTATTTTAGATCCAATAGAAAAATAACCAAATATAATTGAATATTCTTAAAAATATTCTTACACAGCATTATTATTTACTATATACGAACAACGACAGGAAAAAAATCAAAAATCTCGTTTTTTAAAACAAGGTTATCGAGTTGCATATGTTTTGTCCACACCATTTTTTATATATGGGCATCTCCCAGTGGACCGGACGCGACATTCGCACGCCTTAAATTACGCCAAAAACAAGAAAGAAAGTGAAAAACTCGATCAGCCACTTAAAGCGCTTAAAGAGTACTACATTTTAAAAATATATGGTCAGAATTTAGTACAAATTTATAAACAATTTTACATTGAAACGGACGCGACAAAAAACAGAATTACTTTTGAAGGTCTTATAAAAATATACAAAGTTTAAAGATTTTTTGAGAACTTTGTTTTTCCTTATTTACATGTAAATGAAGGTCAGATGGTATATTTTGTTTGTGCATTTATGAAATATAAGAATTATCTCTTAATTTTACTTTATTTGGTACAGCAGAAATACGGACGCGACAAAACGGACGGAAGAAAAATGTCCACTCGTAGTAAAAAAATTAGCAATTTTCGTGATAACACCTCAACTTTTAATAAATAAATATATATATCTATTAATAGCCTTGGCTTATTAGTTAAAATTTTTTATTTTTATGGTATTTTTAATATTTTTATTTGTTTTGGTTTTGTTATATAAACAATTTTACATTTTCTTTTTCTGCAATTCTACGAAAATCGACAGCATCTGCAGAATACAATCCGTCCCGGCCGAACTTAACGCCCTTTTTACTTGTTGCAACATATTTCTTCATAATTAGAAGAAAAAAATTTAATTTCTTTTGTGTTAAAGATTTTGATTTTTTCAGATTTTGAAAATTGAAAAAAAAAACGGAATTTATTCTTTTTACTTTTTCGAACAGTTTATTAGAAATAGTGGTTTCTTGGCTTTATTATAACGCCTAAACTATGTTTGTGCCAAATATAGTTTGTTTGTATTAAATATTTTAAAAAATATAATTTTTGAATAAATGTGTAACTTTGGACCAACACAACTTTTTTCTTCAAAAGCCTTCAACGAAATATATACATACATATTTGGAAAGGTTCAGGGTAACTTTTGGCCCATTCCAATCTGCCATCATGGAAGATAGGATACATTTAGTGCAAAAAGTCAGATTTTTTAGTTGCAGAACGCTAACTACTAATTTTTTATACCCTCACTCTACAGAGTAGGTGGGACAGACAAAAAGTGTAACGCATTGAAGGAGTAACTTAAGACCCTAAGTTTCTTTGGACCAAATACCTTTCACGACTTTTTAAGATGTTTGAGCCATGTCCGTCCGTCTGTCTGGCTGCTGTACACGATAACTCTAGAATAGAGTTAAGGAATCAATTCACATTTTTTTTGATAATATTTTTCCCAAACTTAGTTTAAGTTTGAAGATGGGCAATATTGTCATACCCCTTCTGGTACCACCCACGTAAAATGGCATAAGCTTTGTTTAAAATAAAACCGGCGTAACATTCACACGAGTAATCAAATTCGTATACAATTTGATATTTGAAAATGTTTTTATAGTCACTTTAAACAAAACAAGTAAGGAAAGGCTAAAGTCGGACGGGGCCGACTATATAATACCCTACACCACTCCCTGCACACATACATCGCTTTGATTACTAAACCCAGGTATTCCATGGGAGCAATTTTATGTAGTTCATATAAATTATACAGTTACTATAAATTCATCTTTAGTCAAATTTAATGAATATAGTAAATAATAAAGTAATTGATCCAATTTTCCAGCAGATATTCCGAGTAAAGTAAATATAACATGATATGGAAAAATTGATCAAGATTTTTTTAGTTGGATTTTTAGATGTTGTGTCAATTTTAAAGAAAATCGGGTACAATATGTGGTTTCTAAAGCGGAAAAAGTGAAATCGGGAGCGACATTTGTATGGGGGCTATACCTAAATCTGAACCGATCTTACCCACTTTAAGCATAGGTGTTTCTAGTTCGATATAAAATTTTCTGCAAAATTTAAAGAAAATCGGGTACAATATGTCGTTTCTAGAGCGGAAAATGTCAAATCGGGAGCGACATTTGTATGGGGGTATATCTAAATCTGAACCGATCTTACTCAATTTTTGCATACGTGTTTCTAGTTCGATTATAAGATGTTCTGCAAAATTTAAAGAAAATCGGGTACAATATGTCGTTTCTAGAGCGGAAAATGTCAAATCGGGAGCGACATTTGTATGGGGGCTATATCTAAATCTGAACCGATCTTACCCAATTTCAGCATGGGTGTTTCTAGTTGGATTATAATATGTTGTACCAAATGTAAAGAAAGTCGGGTGTAATATGTGGTTTCTAAAGTGGAAAATGTCAAATCGGGAGCGACATTTGTATGGGAGCTATATCTAAATCTGAACCGATTTCCTCCAAATTCAATACCGATCGGACAACAATTGCGACCTGTAGAGTGCGAACAAGCTTAGATGGACAGCAGACGGACAGACGGACGGACGGACGGACGGACGGACAGACAGACATCGTTAAATCGACTCAGCTGGTGATTCTAAGCCGATCGGTATACTTAAAGGTGGGTCTAGCTCGATTATTTCTTGGTGTTACAAACATTTGGCGCGAAACTAACTTATAATACCCTAGACCACGAAGTGGTGTAGGGTATACAAATATTTACGCTTTAGCCACGCCCTTTCTTGCACCTCCCACACAATTGTCTTGATATTTGCTCATGATTTTACAATTAGTTTATAAATGTGGAAGCTAGGACCATATGTTAAGAATCTTTGGAAGGTACTAGCCACACAAATCATCCGGCTCTAAGTAATTTCCATTGATATGTTCTCTGAGAGTGAGGGTATATATAATTCGGTTTAGCCGACTGAAGCTCACTTACTTGTTATCATTAACTTTTGTTGTTTACAGATCTTGATAATGTCTACTAGACCAAAAATTTTTGCATTTTGGCCGATGGATTTTGATTCTGAAGCACTGTGCGCTGTCCTTTTAGAATCTACCATCACTTGTGGCACATATAAAAATTTAATTGTAACCCTCCACCCTATAACCGTGTCCCACTGTGTACATATGTATATATGTATGTATTGCTTAAGCCATTATGAACTCAGAAACCTTTTTTTTTGCCATGCACTCCATTTGTCTGATTTGTTCTTTGTTTGTTTGTGGATGTCCGTGTTTTGATTGTTGCTCCTTTCTTTTATTATCTCTTTACAGGTGACCTCATGGATATATTGGCCCTTTTGAATTCGAGCATAAATTTCATACTCTATTGTTCGATGAGTCGACAATTCCGACAGACGTTCATTTTGCTCTTCTGTCCCCGCCGACTAGGCCGGTGTTTCCTCTCCCACCGCAGTCACCGTAAACGCCATCAAAAGTACCATGCACGGCAGCATCACGACAACGACTCGTGCCAGCAGCAGGACAAACACCAGCATCACACTCAGGAGAGCAACCAGCAGCTGCCATTGCAAGAGGATAATTGTACGCTAGTCAATGGTCTGCTGGCGACCGATAATCGAAGCCGTAGCGCATATTGTGAGCAATGGTTCCAAACGACCCAGGTGACAAATGTGTAGCAGGACGACGATAGCCATGATAATGATGATGGCCAGGCTATAACTCAGGACAGTAATTGAACTGACAGTCAGTCAATAAGGGTGATGGTGTGACCGAAACGGAAAAAGGCAACAATTCTATCAAAATATTTAGTCATTGTATTACAAAGGAACCGGGTGGAACTATTGCCTTAACGACGGGTATAGAAAATGATGACAATATTTCATGTCTCTCTGTGTGTGTGTGCATTTGTGTTTAAACTCATCTCTGACATGTCGTTTAGAAAAAAAAATTGTTGGTTAAGTAACTGGACCAAACGAAAAATTCAATTAAAGCACTTGGCTAGAATGAAAACAAGCAGAAACTCAACATCGTCATCATCATGGCTAAAACCCTCACCATCCTCACAAACCACATTTTGGCAAACAGCACGTTTGTGCCAAACATTTTTAATATTGTAACTACCGACTCTATATATATATATATAGTTGCTAATGTGGTCAAACCACATGAATTGTGCTTTCCGGAAATTGTCGTAAAATTAAAATGATTTTATAGATTTCATGGAAATCTATTCATTAAAACCTTTTTTCAGTAACAATGACAACAAACGAACTTAAATTGGACATTCATTCATAACAAAGGGCCATATTAATAGAGTAGAAGTAGAGGTAGTGGGACCTTATCGAACTAATTCTGGAGAAAAGTATTTGAATGTGGCAGAACAGCCTTGTACCGCTGATGATGACGACGAATTATTGAATAAATTACACTGTACAATAAAGGCAAACCTTTTCCAAAATAACAATGTATATTAGGCTGGGTCGAGGTCCATACAAATGGTAAAACGATTTGCACTCACTCCTTGAAAATAAAGTTTGGATAGTTTAAAGATGATTTGCAAAATACTTCGTTCCTAGATTAAGCCGTCTGTGAGTTTAATGCTCCTGAAAACACCACTAAAAATGATGTTTTACCATGCATTTTTTATACCCTTCACTAGGGTATTATGTTTGTTTTGACCCGTTGTTATGTTTACCGGTCGACTTAGAATCACTTTCTGAATCGATTAGACCATGTCCGTCTATCTGTCCATCTATTGTTGTAATCAAAGTACAGGTCGCAATTACTGTCCGATCTTAACAAAAATTTGCACAATTATGAAGTATATCGGATTCAGATTTATATATAGCTTCCATACAAATGTCGCTCCCGATTTGACGTTTTCCGCTCTTGAAACCGTATATTTGGACAGATTTTCTTTAAAATTGGCCCCAGCTACTTACATGTGAACTAGAAAATACGTTAGATCGGTTCAGCTCCCATACTAATTTCGCTCCCGACTTGACTTTTCCGCTCTACAAACCACACATATTTCATCTGATTTCCTTCAAATATGGTCCAACACGTTACATTTCAACTTCAAACATCGCCAATACAATTTACTTCGGTGAGGATTTTGGCATGTGTCCTACATCATGGACCAATGAGACACACATCCACCATGTATGTTTACAGATGAAATATAGCATTAATCGGGAGCGACATTTGTATGGAAACTATATATAAATCTGAACCGATTGGACACATTTTCAATATAGATGTCTCTAGTTAATAAAGGGTGGTTAAATTTTAAAGATTTTGAATAAAACACAAATATTTTAGGAAATTATTGTCATTTCTTTTTATTATGATAATATTGGTATGGTTCAATTATGTATGGAACAAAATATCGGCCAAATGACCGCCGTGACCTCGGCGGCACACCCCCATCCGGTGGTCCAAATTTTCGATGACGCTGAGGCATAATTGAGGTTATATGCCGTTAATGTCACTCAAAAGAGCCATTGTTTCGTTAGCTGTGTGGCACGTGGCACCGTCCAGTTGAAACCACATATCGTCCACATTCATATCTTCCAATTCGGGCCAAAAAAGGTTGTTATCATCTCACGATAGCGAAGACCATTCACAGTAACTGCCTGACCGGCCTCTTTTTGGTCCGATGATGCCGCCTGCCCACAAACCGCACCAAACTGTCACTCTTTGTGGGTCCATTGGTTTTTCGACAATCAATCTCGGATTATCATTCGCCCAAATGCGGCAATTCTGCTTGTTGAGGTGAAAATGTGCCTCATCACTGAAGATGATTTTCTTCGAAAATTGATCATCCACTGTTGCCATTTCTTGCCACCATTCTGACCATTGACGACGTTTGGAATGGTCAAGAGGCTTTACTTCGTGAGTCAATTGCACCTTGTAAGCGTGTAAATGCAAGTTTTTTTGGCATAATGTACATCAACGATGAGCGTGAGAGGTGCAATTGTTGGGCACGACGACGAGTTGAGGTGGACGGCTCTTCAGCCACACTATCCCGAACAGCAGCAATATTTTCTGCAGTACGCGCTGTACGAGCATGCACTGATGTTTTCACATCTCCTATAGACCCGGTTTGCTCAAATTTTAGCACGATTTTCCGTTTGTACGCACATTTGGACGATTAAATTGACCGAAAAAATCACGAAGTGCACGATATGCATTTTGATGTGATCGCCCATTTTCATAATCAGCCTGGATAACTTTAACGCGTTGCTCGATTGTGTATCTTTCCATGGTTCAAATCAGAGCAGTTAAGTAATGATTAGTAATCGTAATCATTAGTAATTAGATTACTTTTTTTTTTTAAGTAGAAGTAATGATTACAATACGATTTCATTCAGTTTTATACGATTAGTAATTGATTACGATTACAAGTAATCAAAAAATAATCAGGATTACTTGCGATTACTGAAAAATAATCAAAAATAATCAAAAGTAATCAAAAATGAGTTCGACTACTTTAAAAGATTACTTTTGATTACTTTTGACTATTTTAGATTACTTTTGATTACTTTTGATTTTTTGTGATTACTTTTGATTATTTTTGATTTTTTGTGATTACTTTTGATTATTTTTAAAGGAATCTTGTACATTACATTTATTGAAAAAAAAAAACTATACAAAGTTATGTTAGGGTGAATCCGCTAAATAATTGAAAATCTGAATTAAGCAAACTATTACTTAAGATTATTTCAGTATGGCAGCTCGCGAAATCGGTATGAGAGTCATAGTAGTCTGTTTGTCAAAACTTTTGACTTTTCAATATATGTCAGTTTTGATTTTTTCTGTTCTCGTTCTTTTGCCAGCTAAAACCGAAAGGTAACGGAAGTACAAATTCCAATTCAATATAAATAAAATTAAAAAAATTAAATTATAGGTGAAAATGGAACATGGATTGAGACAAAGGTTTCAACCAAATTTCATGTTGCACCCTGAGGCAAATATCGCAATTACGGCAACAGTGCTAACGCCAAGCATCAAAACGAAATGGGTGAATGTTTAGCAGAGATTAAGCCCAGCATTGCCGGAATTAACTATTGACAGCATAACCAGCAGAGTTTTGGATACTCTGTACAGTTTTTACGACAAAAACTGTAATTCGTTTAATTTTGAATCGAAAAATAATAACATATCGACTATGCCCGATTTTTTTTTTGATTTCAGTAATGATGGTGAGCTAATGCGTGCATTACTTTGAATTTTCAACTTTAAAGATTTCACTTTGCAGATGATGAAATTAACACAAGTTTATCTTCAAATGACCAAACCAAAATTGACCGACGATCCAATATAAAACATCAGTTTTTCAGTTATTTAAATGATAACTCAAGTGCTGATGACATTTGGCAAAATTATGATTTGCTCAAGGAAGCATTCATTTATTTTAACACACCCTTAACATCTTCAGCTCCAGTTGAACGACTGTTTTCGTTTGCCGGGATCGTAAGCAGTTTTAATGAAAGCCAATTCAAATTTTATGTAAATGAGAATTATTATTCATTTTATTGTAGCAGAATTTAATTTATTTATGTTACTTGCTTAATTCAGATTTTCAATTATTTAGCGGATTCACCCTAACTTAACTTTGTATAGTTTTTTTTCAATAAATGTAATGTACAGGGTTGCCCATATTCGACGGACCCATGTTTTTTTTTTAAAAATCAAAGAAAAAAATAAAAATTTGGCGGTTGGCAATCTTAATCATTTAATTTGTTCCAAGTAGATTTGTTTACATCAATTTTTGAATATGATATCTCTCAAATGGCCGCCTCTGGCGTTGATGGCGTATTGTGCCCTTTTTGCAGCATTTTCCATCGTTTTCGCCAACATTTCGGCCGGAATAGCGGCTATTTCTTCACGAATGTTGTCCTTGAGCTCTTCTACGGTCCTTGGCTTGTTAACGTAAACCTTTGACTTCAAATATCCCTACAAGAAGAAGTCAGGCGGCGTCAATCGGGCGAACGCGGTGGCCAGTCCAAATCACCACTTTTCGACATCAAACGGCCCGGAAACAAATTCTTCAGAAAATCGATTGTTATGCGACTTGTGTGCGGTGGAGCGCCGTCTTGTTGAAACCAGAACTGCCTCATACGCTTTCGACGAATAATTGGCATCACAAAATTGGTCATCATGTCGCGATAACGCTCCTGGTTGATGGTAACAGCATGGCCATTTTCATTTTGGAAGAAAAACGGCCCAATGACCGTTTTCGCACTAACGCCGCACCAAACTGTGACTTTTTCGTCATGAAGAGGCACTTCTTGAATCTCCTGAGGATTTTCAGTGGCGTAAATACGGCAATTTTGCTTATTTACGGTCCCATTCAATGTGAAATGGGCTTCATCGGACATGATAATTTTGTTCCAAAATTGCTCGTCATCTTCGGCCATTTCGATGACTCTTTGGGCCCATTCCAATCGACGAGGCTTGTCCACAGGCAACAATCTTTGCGTCAATTGAATTTTGTACGGGAACAAATGCAAATCAACGCGAATAATCCGTTGTAAAGTGGACCGAGCCATGCCCAACTGCTGAGAACGGCGTTTTTGGGATGTTCTTGGGGACCTCTCAACACTGGCTCGTACGTCAGCGATATTCTCGGCCGATCGCCTTTGGCCTCTTCGGATTAGAAAGAGCCTCACCAGTCGAAAATTTTTCGTATAAACGCTTAATGGTGTTCTTAGAAGGCGCACTTCTCACATTTTTTAATATTTTAAAAGCACGTTGAGTTTTCACAATTGACTTGTTCTGTTGAATGTAAATTTCAACTATTTCAGAGCGCTGCTTGGACTGACGCTTCAAACGCGGTATGCCATTAAGCGATCTGACATCTCTGTCAAAAGTTATGGCGTTGCCAGATGGGTCCGTCGAATATGGGCAACCCTGTACAAGACTCCTTTAAAAATAATCAAAAGTAATCACAAAAAATCAAAAATAATTAAAAGTAATCACAAAAAATCAAAAATAATCAAAAGTAATCACAAAAAATCAAAAGTAATCTTTTAAAGTAGTCGAACTCATTTTTGATTACTTTTGATTATTTTTCAGTAATCACAAGTAATCCTAATTATTTTTTGATTATTTGTAATCGTAATCAATTAGTAATCAGAAATTGTTGAATAGTGGATTATATAATCATTACGTTTCTTTTTAAAAAGTAATGTAATTGATTACTAATCGTAATCGAAATTTAACAGCTCTGGTTCAAATTGAGTTAGTATGAAATTGAGAAATGTCAATTGAACTCCAGAAAAAAACTTAACGTTTAGGTGTTGTTCACATTCAACATCGGTCCTTACAATTTAACCACTCTTTATACAATTAATTAATTTTTATACCCTACACCACTTCGTGGACTAGGGTATTATAAGTTAGTTTTAGGCCAAATGTTTGTAACACCAAGAAATAATCGAGCTAGACCTTTTAGACCACTTTTAAGTATACCGATCAGCTTAGAATCACCAGCTGAGTCGATTTAACGATGTCTGTCTGTCCGTCCGTCTACTGTCCATCTAAGCTTGTTCGCACTCTACAGGTCGCAATTGTTGTCCGATTGTCATGAAACTTGGCAGAAGTTATTTTTTCTGGCCAAGGACCATTGGTATTGAATTTGGTGGAAATCTGTTCATATTTAGATATAGCCCCCATACAAATGTCGCTCCCGATTTGACATTTTCCGCCCTAGAAACCGCATATTGTACCCGATTTTCATTAAATTTGGTACAATAACTTATAATCCAACTAGAAACACCTATGCTGAAATTGGGTAAGATCGGTTCAGATTTAGATATAGCCCCCATACAAATGTCGCTCCCGATTTGACATTTTCCGCTCTAGAAATCACATATTGTACCCGATTTTCTTTAAATTTGGCACAACATCTTATAATCCAACTAGAAACATTTATGCAGAAATTGAGTAAGATCGGTTCAGATTTAGATATATCCCCCATACAAATGTCGCTCCCTATTTCACTTTTTCCGCTTTGGAAACCACATATTGTACCCGATTTTCTTTAATATTGGCACAGCATTTTATAATGGAACTGGAAACACCTATGCTGAAAGTGGGTATGATCGCTTCAGATTTAGATATAGCCCCCCATACAAATGTCATCAAATTTTGCAGATCATGATATTTTTCAACTACCGTGAATGAGAAATAGCCCATGTTTTGGACCAGGACCAAAATGTTGTTATAGGCCCCTTTTGAAATGTCGGTGCGATTCATCCTATTACTACAGTATAATTTGTATTTGTCTGTCGGATAATTGGATCAATTACCATATTATTAACCATATTCGTTAAATATGACTAAAGATGAATTTATAGTAACTGTATGATTTATATGAATTATAGGGTCCGCCATCTAATGTTTTTTCAACTATTCAACCATTGGACTATTATCTGTGGGGTGCCCTCAGCAGCCATTTGAATGAAATTATTTTCCATTATTAACCGGAAGGATAGTACTTTCAAACAAAAAAAAAATTGAGAAAATATTCAGTAGTTTTTTTATAGCATTTTCAAAAAAAAAGTTATTTGTTGAAAAATGTGGTTTCTAGAGCGGAAAAAGTAAATCATAGGAGACATTGGTATGGGAGCTATACAAAGGGTCCGCCATCCAATGTTTTTCTCAACTATTCAACCGTTGGACTATTATTTGTGGGGTGCCCGAGGCAGCCATTTGAATTAAATTAGTTTTCATTATTAACCGGAAGGATTGTACTATCATATAAAAAGAAATTTGAGAAAATATTCAGTAGTTTTTTTATTGCATTTTCAAAAAAAAGTTATTTGGCGGACCTTATACATAAAATTGCTCCCATGAAATACCTGTGTTTAGTAATCAAAACGAGGTACATACGCAGGGAGTGGTGTAGGGTATTATATAGTCGGCCCGCCCGACTTTAGCCTTTCTTACTTGTTTTTAAATAACATATTGTCTGTTTTCTTTCATTTTTGGTAAGGAAATATTATTTTTGCTAAAAAAAATTAAAAATTATTTTTTTTTTCAATTTTGAGAAGAATGAAAGTGGTCTAAGTCCTCTGAAAGTAGTGGTTCCCTTACAGGTACCAACGTTGTCGATTTTTTATAAAAGCTCGATATAGTAGTAGGATATTCTAAGAAAAAATTGTGTTTCGGTGGAAAAATATCTCAGAACGGATATAGTGTGACTCATTCTAACTGGCACATATACCATCCTACTTTGTAGAGTGAGGACATAAATACATCGACTTAGATTTGTAATTTTTCAGCGTTTAAAGCAAAGAACGCCGATTACTAAAAGTAGTTATTTTAAATCATATTGAAAATACCTGAAGGGAATTAATTTTTCCCGGAAATGCCCAAGCACGAATACTTTGCAAATCACCCTTGAACAATCCAATCTTCAAACCTGTGGGGAGATTTTTTGAAATTCAGCCTAATGGGTATGGCTAATTCGATTCAGAAATTCCTAAATTTAACCCTATAACCATTGGATGACTTATGCGAATAGTTAGAGGTTTAAAATAAATACACTAACCCTATAACGAAAAAGTAATGATAACAAAGATTTCTATCACGGCAACTTTAACCAACCTTTAATTATTTTCAGTCGTAAAAGGGAGCAACTATTATTTCGGCCGTAAATTTTGGTTTGCAGAATTCGTGGGCCGAACCTGGTTATTTGGGAAAAAATTTTCGGTTTTGTTATACAGTGTAATTGATTAGGGTTTTTATTCTGGAGAAATAAAGATGAACAAATTATTTATGAAAAAATTAAAAACGAGTTATCAAATCATTCAGCATATCCAGTTCGATAGAGGGCCACAAAATTGTGCTGCTAACCAACCAGCGATATGATTATTCTTTAAATTATGTACTCTTGAATATCTGGCTACCCTATCATTAGCCTGTCTAGTATTATTTGAAAACATTTCTATTCATTTATTTAATAAATGTCGTTGTATCAAAGTATTTAGTCTGTAAAGTGATTAAGCAAGTGATGTACAGTGTGTTTAGTAATAGTAACATAAAAATAAGTATTATAAGTATTTATGTGTAAACGATGTACCAAATAGTTTTAGTCTTGTAACTAAGTTTATTTAAACTCTGAGAAAAAAAAAAACGTTTACCACAAGGAACTAAAAAGGATACCTCTGCAGGAACTGAGCGATTTCAATGTTATTCTTAAAAATATATATATGTACATATAACGTATAATTTACATTTCGAAAAGAATGGCGCACCAACTGAAAACAAACTATTTTATTAATAATAGATTTATTTTTATTATGGAAGACCTCTCAATGGAATCAAGTATTTAACATTAGTTTCTCTGAAAATGACAAAAACAATTAGTGAAATTTTATCACTGCTCTAAATTTTTGTTTTCCCACTATACATCGCTATGATTTTTTTAATAATAATATTATCAAATTTTCATCGAAATATTATTAAATAAATATATATGTATGTGATCAAAGCAAAGTTGCAACGAAAGAAAAAACAATAAATAA
Source organism: Polietes domitor (assembly GCA_947397865.1). NCBI lineage: Eukaryota > Metazoa > Arthropoda > Insecta > Diptera > Muscidae > Polietes > Polietes domitor. The sequence goes on from CANDYM010000226.1 coordinate 14,194, forward strand.
GAAATTGAAAGGTGTAATACTCTAAGATATTTTAATTTTTCCACTTACTTTTTCGCGATTCGACCTTTGATTTGATCAGTCAATATGGCCTACCTCCTCATTTAGCACTCTTCCAGATTTTAGACAATTAGTGTGTTTTTGCAACATTTAATCGTAAAAATTTGGATTCGTTAGAGTTGACAAATTGAAAAGCACTCATACCCCAACCAACTTCATTAAATTTGGAGAGTAGTTCTCCAATATGACGAAGAAGAAACAAAATTCGTGCTTTTAGGGGATAAAATGAGGCAAAAGGACAAAACGACATCATGAAATTAGGTCAATGCCTTCCCCTGTAGACTATACGACAGACTGATACTTCTAAGGGGGAAAAGGGCAAAAGCGGTTAAATGGTACTAATCAAAGGACCAGAGACATGCGATATAAACTGATTTTTCAAAATTTTTATTTTTTATGGGAAAAATGCCACTAAAAGGGATAAAAATGGTACCGACCCAAGGTCTTGCAGCTAGAATAGCGAAATTCAGAGTGTTCATTCCTCTGAGTACGTAGACGCGAAACAGCAGAAGCGCTGAACTCATGAAATTCGGTGTATACATTCAATCGACTTTATAAACGGAAAACATAAAGGAATTTGTACTTTTCATATTTTTCGATTTCAAAGAAAATTAAATTTTTATACACTCCACGAGAGTATTATGTCTTTGTGCATTTGTTTGTAACGCCCAAAAGGAAGCGAAATAGACCCATTGTTAAGTATACCGATCGACTTAGAATCACTTTCTGAGTCGATTTAGCAATGTCCGTCTGTCCGTCTGTCTGTCCGTCTGTCCATCTGTCCATCTATTGTTGTAATCAAATTACAGGTCGCAATTATAGTCCGATCTTAATAAAAATTGGCACAACTAAGTTTTGTGGATCAAGGACGAACCCTATTTAATTTGAGGCAAATCGGTTCAGATTTAGATATAGCCCCCATACAAATGTCGCTCCCGATTTGACATTTTCCGCTATAGAAACGACATATTATACCCGATTTTCTTTAAATTTAGCACAACATCTTATAATCCAACTAGAAACTCCTATGCAGAAATTCGGTAAGATCAGTTCAGATTTAGATATAGCCCCCATACAAATGTCGCTCCCGATTTGACATTTTCCGCTATAGAAACGACATAATATACCCGATTTTCTTTAAATTTGGCACAACATCTTATAATCCAACTAGAAACACCTATGCAAAAATTGGATAAGATCGGTTCAGATTTAGATATAGCCCCCATACAAATGTCGCTCCCGATTTGACATTTTCCGCTCTAGAAACCCCATATTGTACTCGATTTTCTTTAAATTTAGCACAACATCTTATAATCCATCTAAAAACACATATGCAGAAATTAGGTAAGATCGGTTCAGATTTATATATAGCCCCCATACAAATGTCGGTCCCGATTTGACATTTTCCGCTATAGAAACGACATATTATACCCGATTTTCTTTAAATTTGACACAACATCTTATAATCCAACTAGAAACTCCTATGCAGAAATTCGGTAAGATCGGTTCAGATTTATATAGCCTCCATAAAAATGTCGCTCCCGATTTGACTTTTGCCGCTTTAGAAACCTCATATTGTACTCGATTTTCTTTAAATTTGGCACAACAGCTTATAATCCAAGTAAAAAACCTATGGCGAAAGTGGCTAAGATCGGTTCAGATTTAGATATAGCGCAAATACAAATGTTGCTCCCAAATGTTTAACCGATTTTGGCAAAACTATACATATTATATTTAACCTATTTCGTTCCAGATTTCAATATACCCCCATACAAATGTCCTTTCCGATTTAACAATCTTTGTCAAACACATACATTTACAGGATACAAAAATCCTTCCCGTTTTCACTTTTTGACCGAATTAAATTGTATTCGGATAGAAAGTGGAGTGTATCATAGAGTCGGCCCCGCCCGACTTTAGCCTTTCCTTACTTGTTTGTTTTTATGTTTTTACGTACATATGTAAAGAGAAAAAATTATTATACACTCCACGAGAGTATTATGTCTTTGTGCATTTGTTTGTAACACCCAAAAGGAAAGGAGATAGTAGACCCATTGTTAATTATACCGATCGACTTAGAATCAATTTTTGAATCGATTTAGCAATGTCCGTCTGTCTGTCCATATATTCTTGTAATCACGATACAGGTCGCAATTGTAGCCAGAACCAAACGAAACTTCGCACAACGAAGTTTTTCGGGACAAGGACGAACGCTGTTTAATTTGAAGAAAATCGGTTCAGATTTAGATATAGCCCCCATACGAATTTCACTCCCGATTTGACCCTTTTCACTCTAGACACCACATATTTTAACAGATTTTCTTCAAAATCGGCAAAACATCTTATAGGTCAACTAGATACACCTGTTGTAAAAATGTGTTAGATCGGGTCAGATTTATATATAGCTCCCATACAAATTTCGCTCCCAATTTGAATTTTTCCGCTCCAGAATCCACGTATTTTAACAGATTTTCTTCAAAATTGGCAAAACATCTTATATTTAAACTAAGAACACCTATTGTGAAAATGGGTCACATCGGTTCAGATTTACGTATAGCTCTCATTTTCGTTCCCCCAGAATCCGCGTATTTTAAAAAAATATTTTTTTGTACTACAGATTTTCACGTTTTTCAGATTTTGAAAATTGCAAAAACGTAATTTCTTTTTTTTTACTTTGTCGAACATTTTCTCACACATTTTAAGAGATTTTGCAATAAAATTTTGTATTACAAATTGTGGTTTCCTAGCTTTATTTTGTGTTTGTGCCAAACAAAGTTTGTTTGTAATAAATATTTAAAAAACATAATAAAAAGCAATATTTTTTTAAAAAATTATAAATTTGCGCCAACATAACTTTTTTTCCGTCGAAAGCCTTTAAGTAATAAAATACATAAATATTTAGAAAGGTTGAAGAGTTTCCCGTTATTGCAGGGTAACTTTTGCCCACCCGAAATTGCCCCCTTGGAAGATAGGATACCTTTAGTGCAAAAAGTCCGATTTTTTAGTTCCAAAACTCAATTTCCTCATTTTTTCTCCCCTTAACTTCTGATATGTAGGTCCGCAGATGAAAATATGAGTAAATTTCATTTATGCTCATGCTAATTTTTATAACAATCGGAGTTCATTTGCCGGAAATATGCCCCAAAAAATTAAAATGGTAAATCAAGTGTTATTAGGGTGTTTTGGACATAGCAAGTAGGAAACCTTAATTCAGAAATTTACCATTTTTTATCTTATTATCTCTTTTGGGGGTTATTTCATTGTGAACACCTCTGCCCAAATATTTAAAAAATGTTGTTCATTTTCCAATTTTGTATGATTTTTCACTTATGTTGGTTGGTACCATTTGCATCCCTTTTTATCCTCGATTCTCTACATATTTGGAAAATCCGCGCCATGGATGGATGGATGGATGTACCTATACAGAGGTATGATGCGAGCGAGAACTCGAAAATGTTTACTAAACCAAAAGTTAGAAAATGGTAAACGATGGAAATAGATCTGGGCCATCCCAGAAAAAAACAACTGGAAGTACTCCGCGGGTATCACATTTCAGTCGCATCAAAAAATCCCAATTTACACACTTCCCACATTTAACATTTAACTTCCAAAAAATGTCTTTATAATTGAACATTTCGTAACATTTTAAGAATAAGCTATTCTCAAGTGATTGGGACCGAATTTTTCGTAAGGGTCTACAGAGGTAAGGTGTCGGCTTTGCACCCACAAGGGCTAGGGGTCGAATAGTGGCTGGGAAAAATCTTTTTTTAGTACTTTTTATAAATAAACAGTAAACATTGTATGATTTGTCATCGTATAAATTTATTGTTTTTCTAATGTTCTTAAAATATGTCTTTTGTTAATTACACTGTCCAACAAATTAAGACTTTTTGGTTGGACCAGAAAAGAGATTCTGAAAGAGCATGTTGAGTAGATCATTTTTGTGGAATAAACTTATAGTCCAGCTGGTCTGAGTCTGAGTTTCTGAGTGGACCACAGTATTCATTTCTTGTTCGAAGGGAACAATATTCCAAGTGAGAAAAGTGATATAACTCAATGTCTGAGTGAATTCTTATTGTCAGAACTATATTGTGGAATTTTATGAGGATTATTTTTGTAAAAGATCTTATCTCTAGCTCCTCTCTTTATGGGTCAATTTGGCCATTTATTCGAGAAAAACAATAAAAGTCCTTTCAAAAACGACATTTCGGGATTAAAATGTTCCACGAAAATATTTGCCGGAAAATTTCAGTGGGGTCATCAAAGACTCCAATCTTGTAAATAAAGCTCTACATCAAAATTACTAGGGTTAAAGTTCGTCGCAGTTTTGTTGGAAGACCTATCATTTTCGAAAAAATGTTGGTATTTCGTAATAAAAATTGAAAACCTTTGCAAAATTTTCATTTTTGGCGAAGATATGGCTAAAAATCTTGTATGAAAGGGCATGGTCTACTCGTCGTGGCCTTTCAGAATTATAGGATCGCTACTCCATTCCAAAAATGCTGTTTGACGGTGTTATTCGTATTTCATAATATCAATAACATTAAACAGTATTAATTAATTTAATTTAATATTTATTTGCATTTTATATTAGTTAATAATATCTTAATATTATCAGTTTCGTGACAAGTAAAGGGTGAATTTTTAAAAGCTATAGGAAAGTTTAAAAAAAAAAAACAACTATTCAGAAAAATGCATGAAATCTTTATTTGAATCGATAGTATGGTCCATATATGCGAAATTTAGTCACAATAGCCCGAAGCGCGCGATGAACTTTCTTAACAGAGCACGCATTTTGATAATAAAATTCAATAATTTGCAAGCATTGTTCGTTTGTAAGACGATTCATGGATAAATTATAGACCAAACTGAAGATGTTTGTCAGTGAAACAAAACACGAAACGTGCGTCAGCTGTTAAACCAGTGTTCCCAAAAAGATAATAGCTAAAAAATCACCCATATATATATCACCATAAGTCATCGCCCATCTATTTTAAAATTCGACTATTTATAACTAAGGAAAGTGTTGCAAAAACTCACATTCAATTATCCTTCAAAACTATTGATACTTTCATTCGAGGTCTATAAAGCGAAATTCAATAAAATCGATAAAAGAAATAATTATTTTTATAATTATAATAATAACTCCTAAAAGTTTAAGTTTATTTAGTAAACAAACTCACCAAGGGTCAACTTCGTATAAGAAAATTGCTCCACAGAGCCCCAACGAGCATTATTCTATGGAGTTACTCATATCACAGCATTAACCTGTCCCCATAATTGTCACGGTGATGAAATATCATTATAATTGTTGATATGTCAAAAAATTGTTTATTTTAATTTTATAACCAATATTTTGTGTAGATAAAACATTCCAACGGAGTAACAATAGAGAGATCCTCCTTAATCGGTATTTGGTATTCTTATTTACTTCCGTTTATTTTAATTTATAAATCCAAGTAACCAGAGACTCAACATAACAAAACCAAACACTCATCTGTTGTATTATCTGGTATTGTTCGCAGGTACTTCATAGTATGCTAAGATCTGAACTTTCTCTCGCCTTCTTCTTACTTTAGGAATACAATCGGTTTAGCAACACTGCTAACATTTAATGATATTCTTAATACTATTCCTAATAATTTTAAGAAAATTCAACTCTTGACTTTGATAGTATGAGACTAACATTTATGTACTAGTTGTTCTAAATTGTTAATAGCAAAATTGTCAATCAATGTTAGTCTGAAGGATGTTAGGTTAAGGCTGAACCTTGCCATTTGTAAATTTATTACATAGAACATAGTTTTTATTGGATATAAAAACTAAAGGGCCTTGAGAATTAAAATTACATTGTTTACATCTCCGAATTCAAATTGAAGTACTATAGTTTACAAATATTTTATCGAACTTACGTATATAACATTTTCTGATGTAATTTGATGACCTAATCACGAAACGAATATTTAAAACACAATTATGGACAAGTTTTTTTATTTCTCTCATAATGACAATTTTTATAGAAGATACCATTAGTATTTGGATTATATTTTTTGGAGTATACGCACGATAGAGCCGGGTTTAATTTAAATTTAAGAATATTATGAAGACTACAAATGTTGCAAACATCTCTTCTACGTTGAACCAGTGATTTTTATACACTCTATTGTTGTAATCAAATTACAGGTCGCAATTATAGTCCGATATTAATAAAAATTGGCACAAGGACGAA
>CANDYM010000226.1:20679-53699 GCA_947397865.1 Polietes domitor
TATATATATATATATATATATATATATATATATATATATATATATACTACGAAAAATGTTTCAGTTGTCACTATGAAAGAACAGAAAAAAATACTATATAGGTCCAATAATTCGACCAATAAGTTACTCTAAGATAATAATAAAAATTTATATTTAAAGTGGGCTATTATTTTGGAAAAAGCACAAAAAATTACGCGGAAAAAACATGATTCTTAGGGGTATTTTCAGGAGCGTTTAGCTCACTGACGGCTTGATATAGAACGAAATATTTTGCAAATCATGATTAAGCAATCCAAACTTTTTATTGTTTTTCCATTTGTATGTACCATATATATATAATTTTTCGAGCAGGAACTGGTACATGCAATTGTTCAGTTCAGTTATAGGAAGATAAAATGAGTTGATTTTCAAAAGTCTGTTCATAAAATTGTCCGCCCGACCACTTATCTTACGCGATCAACCATCTCGGTATACAACAATAATTTTTATAATTTTTTAATTAGAAATAATTCGAAATATGGAACTATTATGAATATTGAATTTCTGGACAATGGCTCTGCGTTATATTCCACAAAAATAAGCAGTCACAATTCGTTGTATGACCTAAGATCCGAATTTATCGCATGTCATTTCATACAAATTCTATTTTAGATCCAATAGAAAAAATAACAAAATATAATTGAATATTCTTAAAATTTTCCTTACACGACATTATTATTTACTATATACGAACAAGGACAGATAAAAAAATCAAAAATCTCGTTTTTTAAAAAAAAGTTATCGAGTTGCATATGTTTTGCCCACACCATTTTTTATATATGGGCATCTCCTAGTGGACCGGAAGCGACATTCGGACGCCTTAAACTACGCCTTAAAATACGCCAAAAACAAGAAAGAAACTGAAAAACTCGATCAGCCTTTTTAGTATTCTAAAGCGCTTAAAGAGTACTACATTTTAAAAATATATCGACAGAATTTAGTACAAATTAGAACAAAATTATAAACAATTTTACATTGAAACGGACGCGACAAAAAACAGAAGTACTTTTGAAGGTCTTATAAAAATATACAAAGTTTAGCGATTTTTTGAGAAATTTGTTTTTCCTTATTTACATGTAAATGAAGGTCAGATGATATATTTTGTTCGTAGATTTATGAAATATAAGAATTATCTCCTAATTTTACTTTATTTGGTACAGCAGAAATAAAAGTCATAAAATTCTAAGACGATCTAGCCATGTCCGTCCGTCCGTCTGTCTGTTTGTTGAAACCACGCTAGCATCTAAACGAAAGGAGCTATAACGTTAAAATTTTTCATAAATGCGTCTTATAGTCGTAGATCGGTTAGGATTGAAACGGAGCGAAAATGGCCCAAAGGGAAACATTTTTCCCTCACAAGGACTAAAAATACCCATAATAATCCCTAATATTTTAGCGTATTTAAGTATGTTTTGAATATGAATATATATGTTTATATTTGCTTGATATTTGGTATGCGCATTCCCCCATATCAAAAAAGTGCACCATATAGTGATAAAGGGATAAAAATGGTACATATTAAACGACAACAGCTAGAAACACGAAATTCGGTGTGTACATTCCTCTAATTGAGTAGATACATAATATAAAAACATTTTTTTCAAATTCGTACTTTTAAGGGGTAAAATGGGAACAGAGGGATAAAAATGGTACTAACCAAAAAGAAGATAAAAATAGTACCAATCAAATGACCGCAGCTAGAGTCATGAAATTCGGAGTATACATTCCTCTGACTGTGTAGACACGGCAAATAAACTGATTTTTCGAAATTCGAACTGTTTGGGGTCAAAATAGAAAAAGGGGATAAATATAGTACCAACCAATTGACCGCAGCTAGAGTCATGAAATTCGGAGTATACATTCTTTTGACTACGTAGACATGAACAATAAAAGGATTTTTTTCAAATTCGTACTTTCAAGAGATACAATGGGTACGGAGGGATAAAAATGGTACCAACCAAACGGCTAGACCTGTAATAATGAAATTCGGTGTATACATTCCTCTGATTGCGTAGACACTTAAAATAAACAGATTTTTGGAAATTCGTACTTTTTGGGGTTAAAATGAAAAAGGGGATAAAAATAGTACCAATCAAATGACCGCAGCTAGAGTCATGAAATTCGGAGTATATATTCCTCTGACTGCGTAGACACGGAAAATAGACGAATTTTTCGAAATTCGTACTTTTTGGGGTTAAAATGAAAAAAGGGGATACAAATAGTACCAACCACATGACCGCAGCTAGAGTCATGCAATTCGGAGTATACATTCCTCTGACTGCGTAGACACGGAAAATGAGCGGATTTTTCGAAATTCGTACATTCAAGGGATACAATGGTCCAGAGGGATAAAAATAGTACCAACTACTACAGCTAGAATGATGAAATTCTAATTGCGTAGAAACGTCAAGGGGGTAAAAATGGTACCAACCAAATGGGAGCAGTTGGAATCATGGAATTCGGTGTATACATTTCTCTGACTGCATAGACACGCAAAATAAAAAGTTTTTTCCAAATTCGTACCTTTTCTTTTACGGCAAAAATTAGTTGAATCATGATGTTAGGTTATTTTTCACTATGTACGTCTGATAATGGATTTTCAAAATGTGTACTTTTGGAATTTAAATAGAAATGAAATAAAGAGTGATTTTTTTTAGGTTAGGATTTTCATGCATTAGTATTTGACAGATCACGTGGGATTTCAGACATGGTGTCAAAGAGAAAGATGCTCAGTATGCTTTGACATTTCATCATGAATAGACTTACTAACGAGCAACGCTTTCAAATCATTGAATTTTATTATCAAAATGCGTGCTCTGTTAAGAAAGTTCAGAAAGAAAGAAATTGTGTTCAGCGACGAAGCTCATTTTTGGCTCAATGGGTACGTAAATAGGCAGAATTGACGATTTTGGAGTGAATATCAGACAGAAGCATTGCAAGAGCTACCAATGCATCCAGAAAAAGTCACAGTTTGGTGCGGTTTATGGGCTGGTGGCATCATTGGACCGTACTTCTTCTACCGTGAGATGATATCCAACTTTTTTTTGCCCAAAATGGAAGAACTGAACTTGGTTGACATGTGGTTTCAACAAGATGGCGCTACATGCCACACAGCTCGCGATTCTATGGCCATTTTGAGGGAAAACTTCGGAGAACAATTCATCTCAAGAAATGGACCGGTAAGTTGGCCACCAAGATCATGCGATTTGACGCCTTTAGACTATTTTTTGTGGGGCTACGTCAAGTCTAAAGTCTACAGAAATAAGCCAGCAACTATTCCAGCTTTGGAAGACAACATTTCCGAAGAAATTCGGGCTATTCCGGCCGAAATGCTCGAAAAAGTTGCCCAAAATTGGACTTTCCGAATGGACCACCTAAGACGCAGCCGCGGTCAACATTTAAATGAAGTTATCTTCAAAAAGTAAATGTCATGGACCAATCTAACGTTTCAAATAAAGAACCGATGAGATTTTGCAAATTTTATGCGTTTTTTTTAAAAAAAAGTTATCAAGCTCTTAAAAAATCACCCTTTACAACAACTATAGCACCCACTATCTACCAATATTTATGGTATTTAAGCTTTTTGAAAATATAAGTATAAGAATATATATTTTTTGATTTGAAATAAATAATGGCTTGAAATAATTAAAATATTATATTTATTTATAAAATTATTCTCTCAATATTTGTATTTGTTTTGGGTTTTTCCTGTAATATTACTGTACTTCTACGAAAACCGACAACCTCTGTGGAATGCAATCCATGGTGGAGGGTACATAAAGTTCGGCACGGCCAAACTTAACTCCGTTTTTACTTGCTAATATTTTTATTTGTTTTGGTTTGGTTATATAAACAATGTTACATTTTCTTTTTCTGCAATTCTACGAAACGACAGCCTCTGCAGAATACAGTCCGTCCCGGCCGAACTTAACGCCCTTTTTACTTGTTTTAACATATTTCTTCATAATGAGAAGAAAACAATTTTTTTGTGTTAAAGATTTTGATTTTTTCAGATTTTGAAAATTGAAAAAAACGTAATGTCTTTTTTTTACTTTTTCGAACAGTTAATTAGAAATAGTGGTTTCTTGTCTTTATTATGAAGCCTAAACTATGTTTGTGCCAAATATAGTTTGCTTGTATTATATATTTTAAAAAATATAATTTTTGAACAACTGTCTGACTTTAGACCAACTCAACTTTTTTGTTCAAAAACCTTTAACGAAATATATACATACATATTTGGAAAGGTTCAGGGTAACTTTTGGCCCGTTCGAATCTTGAAAGATAGGATACATTTAGTGCAAAACGTCAGATTTTTTAGTTGCAAAACGCGAACTACTATTTTTTTATACCCTCGCTCTACAGAGTAGGAGATATATACCCTATATATCATTTAGGACAGACAAAAAATGTAACGCATTGAATGAGTAACTTAAGACCCTAAGTATCTTTGGGCCAAATCCGTTTCACGACTTCTTAAGATGTTTGAGCCATGTTCGTCCGTCTGTCTGTCTGGCTGCTGTACTCGATAACTCTCGAATAAAGTTAAGGAATCAATTCACATTTTTTTGATAATATTTTTCCCAAACTTAGTTTAAGTGCGAAGATGGACAAAATTGCCACGCCTCTTCTGGTACATCCCACGCAAATGGACAATATTCCTATGTTAAATTTAAACCTTCGTAACTTCCACACCTACATTCGGAATCCCCTATATTTTAGTATATGATAACATTTTTATAAGTACTTTAAGTGCACTAGATATGGCGGGTTTTGCCACGCCCCTTCTAGAACCTCCCGCACAAGTCAGCCTAAACTATGTAAAATTAAAGCTGCTATAACTTCTATACGGATGATCGGAATAGTATGAAACACCCCTTCTGGTACCACCCACATAAAATGACATAAGCTTTGTTTAAAATAAAACCGGCGTAACATTCACACGGGTAGTCAAATTCGTATAAAATTTGATATTTGAAAATGTTTTTATAATCACTTTAAACAAAAAAATATTTACGCTTTAGCCATGCCACTTTCTTGCTCCTCCCTCACAATTGTCTTGATTTTTGATCATGATTTTACAATTATTTTATAAATGTGGAAGCTAGGACCATATGTTAGGAATCTTTGGAATGTACTAGCCACACAAATCATCCGACCCTAAGTAATTTCCATTGATATGTTCTCTGAGAGTGAGGGTATATATAAGCCGGTTTAGCCGACTGAAGCTTACTTACTTGTTATCATTAACTTTGGTTGTTTACAGAACTTGATAATGTCTACTAGACAAAAAAATATTGAGTTTTGGCCGATGGATTTTGATTCTGAAGCACTGTGCGCTGGTCTTTTAGAATCTACTCTAACTTGTGGCACATATAAATATTTAATTGTAACCCTCCACCCTATAACCGTGTCCCACTGTGTACATATGTATATACTCGTACACATTTGTATGTATTGCTTAAGCCATTATGAACTCCGAAACCTTTTTTTTTTTTGCCATGCACTCCATTTGTCTGATTTGTTCTTTGTTTGTTTGTGGATGTCCGTGTTTTGATTGTTGCTCCTTTCTTTTATTATCTCTTTACAGGTGACCTCATGGATATATTGGCCCTTTTGAATTCGAGCATAAATTTCATACTCTATTGTTCGATGAGTCGACAATTCCGACAGACGTTCATTTTGCTCTTCTGTCCCCGCCGACTAGGCCGGTGTTTCCTCTCCCACCGCAGTCACCGTAAACGCCATCAAAAGTACCATGCACGGCAGCATCACGACAACGACTCGTGCCAGCAACAGGACAAACACCAGCATCACACTCAGGAGAGCAACCAGCAGCTGCCATTGCAAGAGGATAATTGTACTCTAGTCAATGGTCTGCTGGCGACCGATAATCGAAGCCGTAGCGCATATTGTGAGCAATGGTTCCAAACGACCCAGGTGACAAATGTGTAGCAGGACGACGATAGCCATGATAATGATGATGGCCAGGCTATAACTCAGGACAGTAATTGAACTGACAGTCAGTCAATAAGGGTGATGGTGTGACCGAAACGGAAAAAGGCAACAATTCTATCAAAATATTTAGTCATTGTATTACAAAGGAACCGGGTGGAACTATTGCCTTAACGACGGGTATAGAAAATGATGACAATATTTCATGTCTCTGTGTGTGTGTGTGCATTTGTGTTTAAACTCATCTCTGACATGTCGTTAAAAAAAAAAATAACTGGACCAAAAGAAAAATTCAATTAAAGCACTTGGCTAGAATGAAAACAAGCAGAAATGCATCATCGTCATCATCATGGCTCAAAACCCTCATCATCCTCATTAACCACATTTTGGCAAACAGCACGTTTACAATATTAAAAATGTTTGGCACATTTTTAATATTGTAACTACCGACTCTATATATATAGTTGCTAATGTGGTCAAACCACATGAATTGTGCTTTCCGGAAATTGTCGCAAAATTAAAATGATTTTATAGATTTCATGGAAATCTATTCATTAAAACCTTTTTCAGTAACATTGACAACAAACGAACTTAAATTGGACATTCATTCATAACAAAGGGCCATATTAATAGTAGAGGTAGTGGGACTTTATCGAACTAATTCTGGAGAAACGTATTTGAATGTGGCAGTACATCCACTGTTGCCATTTTTGCCACCATTCTGACCATTGACAAAGTTTGGAATTGCACCTTGTAATTGTGTAAATGTAAGTTTTTCTGGCATAATGTTCATCAACGACGAGCATAAGAGATGCAATTGTTGGGCACGACGACGAGTTGAGGTGGACGGCTCTTCAGCCACACTATCCCCAACAGCAGCAATATTTTCTACAGTACGAGCTGTACGAGCATGCACTGGTGTTTTCACATCTCTTACAGACCCGGTTTGCTCAAATTTTTGCACGATTTTCCGGTTGTACGCACATTTGGACGATTAAATTGACCGAAAAAATCACGAAGTGCACGATATGCATTTTTATGTGATCGCCCATTTTCATAATAAGCCTGAATAACTTTAACGCGTTGCTCGATTAGATACACAATCCATGGTTCAATTTGAGTTAGTCTGAAATTGAGAAATGTCAATTGGAATCCAGAAAAAAACTTAACGTTTAGGTCTGGTTTACATTCAACATCGGCCCTTACAATTTAACCACCCTTTATACAATTTTTTATTTTTTGTTTTTAATAACATATTTTGTGTTTTCTTTCATTTTTGGTAAGGAAATATTACTTTTGCGAAAAAAAAATTAAAATTTATTTTTATACCCTCCACCTCCAGGATGGGGGTATATTCACTTTGTCATTCCGTTTGTTCCATTTCCATTTCCATGTCCGTCTGTCTGTTGAAAGCACGATAGCCGCCGAACGAAATGAGCTAGGAGGTTCAAATTTGTCCTAAATGTGTCTTATGGTTGCAGATCGGTTGGGATTGAAAGTGGGCGAAATCGGCCCAGAGGGAAAAATTGTTCCCTCACAAGGACAGAAAATATAATATTTAGACTATTTCAGCATGTTTTTTGAACATAGCTTGTATTTACTTGATATTTGCAATTCGCATTCCCTTTATAGCATAAAAGGGCACCATAGAGTGATTTTTATTTGTAGGGGGCGAAATGGGACGAAAAGGGATAAAAATAGTACCTATCAAACGACAACAGATAGAAACACGAAATTTGGCGTGTACATTCCTCTAATAGAGTAGATACATAATATAAAAGTATTTTTTTCTAAATTCGTACTTTTAATGGGTTAAATGGGGATAGAGGGATAAAAATAGTACCAACCTAACGGCTGCACCTAGAATAATGAAATTTGATATATACATTCCTCACACTGCGTAGACACGAAAAATAAAACGTTTTTGCTAAATTCGTACTTTCAATGGATACAATGGCTACAGGGGATAAAAATAGTACCAACTAAACGAATACAGCTAGAATGATGAAATTCAGTGAGTACGTCCCTCTAATTGTGTAGATACGTAAAATAAAGAGATTTTAGATAGTCGTACTCTTGAGGGGGCAAAATTGAAAAAAAGGGGATAAAAATGGTACCAACAAAATGGCCGCTGATAGAATCATGGAAGCCACGTAAAATATTTTTTTCCAAGATCGTACTTTATTTTGTTGCCTTTACGACAAAAAATGGTAGAATCATGAAGTTGTGAGAGATAAGGTATTTTCAAAATTTATACTTTTGAAATTAAAATAGGATGGAAATACAAACAACCAAACGAATGTAGCTGAAAGTACACTCTCTATCCCCCAATATTTAGGGTATTTATGATTGCTCCCTTCCATTTTATATATGTATATAGTATACAAATATTGGTAGCCTTGGCTTATTAATTAAATTTCTTATTTTCATACAGTTAAAATTTGTTGCGGACGTTCCTCTTGTTGTACGACAACAGCTAGAATCATGAAATTCGGCGTGTACATCCCTCTAATTGCATAGACACGTATAATAGAGGGATTTTTCGAAATTCGTACTTTTAAGGAATATAATTAAAAAGAAGCTGAAGTTGAAATCATGAAATTCGGTGTGTATTCGGTGGTCTGACTATGAAGACTCGGAGAACGGGGCGAATGGGGATATCTTTAAAATTTGTACTTTTCTTATCAAAATAATTCTGTCACTTTGTCTGTATCTGAAAATGCTTCTCCCTAATGGCGACTGACAATCGCCTACTATGTTCGGCATGTTCACTATCACAATTACAGCATTGTATTTATTTATAGTAGTAGATTTTAAGCAGTGCGCATAAGTATACATTATAGTTTGAAATAGTAATCAAATATAGTAATGTGGTTCTGTACTTCTATGTCAACATCCTTTATTCTGCTGGTAATACTGTGGAATGCACTCCGTGGTGGAGGGTATATAATATTCGGCCCGGCCGAACTTAACGCCTTCTTACTTGTTTTTTTTTTTCAATTTTGAGAAGAATGAAAGTGGTCTATTTCAGTACATCCTCTGAAAGTAAAGGTTCCCTTAGAGGTACCAACGTTGTCGATTTTTTTATAAAAGCTCGATATAGTAGTAGGATATTCTAAGAAAAAAATTGTGCTTCGGTGGAAAAATATTTTTCAATTGACTCAAACATAAACCATTAAATATCTCAGAACGGATAAAGTGTGACTCATTCTAACTGGCACATATAACCTCCTACTTTGAAGAGTGAGAGCATTTGTAATTTTTCAGTGTTTAAAACAAAGAAAACCAATTACTAAAAGTAGTTATTTTAAATTATATTGAAAATACCTGAAGGGCATTATTTTTTCCCGGGAATGCCCAAGCACGAATATTTTGCAATTCAGCCTAATTGGCATGGCTAATTCGATCCAGAAATTCCCAAATTTAACCCTATAACCGGGTTAGTTATACAGTGTAATTGATTCGGGTTTTTATTCTGGAGAAATAAAGATGAACAAATTATGAAAAAATTAAAAACGAGTTATCAAATCACCCAGCATATCTACCCACCATTCGCCCCCACCCCTCAGTTCGATAGAGGGCCACAAAATTCACTATAATTTTAGGGAAAGTATGAAATTGTGCTGCTAACCAACCAGCGATATGATTATTCTTTAAATTATGTACTCTTGAATATTTGGCTAGCCTATCATTAGCCTGTCTAGCATTATTTGAAAACATTTCTATTCATTTATTTAATAAATGTCGTTGTATCAAAGTATTTAGTCTGTAAAGTGATTAAGCAAGTGATGTACAGAGTGTTTAGTAATAGTAACATAAAAATAAGTTATATAAGTATTTATGTGTAAACGATGTACCAAATAGTTTTAGTCTTGTAACTAAGTTTATTTAAACTCTGTGAAAAAAACGTTTGTCACAAGGAACTAAAAAGGATACCTCTGCAGGAACTGAGCGATTTCAATGTTATTCTTAACAATATATGTATGTACATATTTAAAATTTATATTTACAAAAGAATGTCACACCAACTAAAAACAAATTATTTTATTAATAATTGATTTATTATTATTATTATGAAAGACCTCTCAATGGAATCAAGTATTTAACATTAGTTTCAGAGAAATGAAAAAAACAATTAGTGAAATTTTATCACTGCTCAAAATTTTTGTTTTCCCACCATACATCCCACCATACATCGCTATGATTTAATAATAATATTATCAAAATTTTCATCGAAATATTGTTAAATAAATATTTATGTATGTGATCAAAGCAAAGTTGCAACGAAAGAAAAAACAATAAATAAGAAATTGAAAGGTGTAATACTCTAAGATATATTAATTTTTCCACTTACTTTTTCGCGATTCGACCTTTGATTTGATCAGTCAATATGGCCTACCTCCTCATTTAGCACTCTTCCAGATTTTAGCCATGTAGTGAGTTTTTGCAACATTTAATCGTAAAAATTTGGATTCGTTAGAGTTGACAAATTGATCAGCACTCATACCCCAACCAACTTCATTAAATTTGGAGAGTAGTTCCTCAATATGACGAAGAAGAAACAAAATTCGTACTTTTAGGGGATAAAATGAGGCAAAAGGAGATAAACAATCGCCCTGACAAAACGACACCATGAAAATAGGTCAATGCCTTCCCCTCACCCTATAGACTATACGAAAAACTGATACTTTTAAGGGGAAAAGGGCAAAAGCGGTTAAATGGTACTAACCAAAGGACCAGAGACATGCGATATAAATTGATTTTTCAATTTTTTTGGGGAAAAATGGCACTAAAAGGGATAAAAATGGTACCGATCCAAGGTATTGCAGCTAGAATAGCGAAATTCAGAGTGTGCATTCCTCTGAGTACGTAGACGCGAAACAGCAAAAGCGCTGAAATCATGAAATTCGGTGTATACATTCAACTGACTTTATAAACGGGAAACATAAAGGAATTTGTACTTTTTGTATTTTTCGATTTCAAAGAAAATTAAATTTTTTGTTTTTATGTTTTTAACATATTTTTAAGTATGTAAAGAGAAAAAAAGATTTTTTGTTTTACTTTATTTTTACGTACTTGTTCATAATGTGAAGAAAAAAATATTTTTTTGTACTACAGATTTTCAGATTTTGAAAATTGCAAAAAAGTAATTTCTTTTTTTTTTGACTTTGTCGAACTGTTTCTCACACATTTTAAGAGATTTTGCAATGAAATTTTTTATTAGAAATTGTGGTTTCCTAGCTTTATTTTGTGCTTGTGCCAAATAAAGTTTGTTTGTAATAAATATTTAAAAAAATAATATTTTATTTTATTTTATTTTGGTTATTATATTTTATTTTGGTTTAAGACCAAAGGTTGTGGTGAAGTCTTCAGCAGAACCCAAAATTAGCAAAACGGCAAAGAGAGACCTTTATTGTTGCAGCTAAAATTTGACTGCGCAGTTTCGATGGGCGCTACCCCATCTCGTCAGAACTTTCGCAACGAATGTATGTCTTTAAGATATTTTGTCCCGTCTTCCCTTTTGCTTTTGCCTTTTTGCTAATTTTGGGTTCTGCTGAAGACTTCAGCACAACCGTTGGTCTTAAACCAAGATAAATGACAACACATACAACATAACAGACCAACAATACATACAAACAACAACAATACACACGAGGTACAGTGAAGACGGGACTTACCGTACAACAACAACCTTTGCATTGTTGCGAGCACATGCATAACATTGAATTGGCAAAGTGAGATTTTTTAGTGTGTCGACTTAGTTCGGTGGAATATTTTGTTTATGAGCGCTTCTCATTTGTCGTATGTGACCGCTGGTACTAATATGAACCCTGATTTAAGTCAAAGACATACATTCGTTGCGAAAGTTCTGACGAGATGGGGTAGCGCCATCGAAACTGCGCAGTCAACTTTTAGCTGCAACAATAAAGGTCTCACTTTTCCTTTTTGCTAATTGTGGGTTCTGCTGAAGACTTCAGCAGAACCTTTGGTCTTAAACAAAAATAAATGACAACACATACAACATAACAGACCAACAATACATACAAACAACAAAAAAATTATTTTTTAATAAAATTATAAAGTTGGGCCAACATAACTTTTTTCCGTCGAAAGCCTTTAAGAAATAAAAAAAAGGTTTAGAAAGGTTGAAGAGTTTCCCGTTATTGCAGAGTAACTTTTGCCCACCCGAAATTGCCCCCTTGGAAGATAGGTGCAAAAAGTCCGATTTTTTAGTTCCAAAACTCAATTTCCTCATTTTTCTCCCATTAACTTCTGATATGTATGTCCACAGATGAAAATATGAGTAAATTTCCTTTATGCTCATGGTAAATTTTATAACAATCGGAGTTCATTTGCCGGAAATATGCCCCAAAAAATTCAAATGGTAAATCAAGTGTTATTAGGGTGTTTTGGACGTAGCAAGTAGGAAACCTTAATTCGGAAATTTGCCATTTTTACATTATCTCTTTTGGGGGTTATTTCATTGTGAACACCTCTGCCCAAATATTTAAAAATATAAAATCGTCCATGGTTGGTGTTTGGGCGGCTGTTCATTTTCCAATTTTGTATGATTTTTCACTTATGTTGGTTGGTACCATTTTCATCCCTTTTTATCCTCGATTCTCTTCGAAAATGTTTACTAAACCAAAAGTTAGAAAATGGTAACCGATGGAAATAGATCTGGGCCATCCCA
Source organism: Polietes domitor (assembly GCA_947397865.1). NCBI lineage: Eukaryota > Metazoa > Arthropoda > Insecta > Diptera > Muscidae > Polietes > Polietes domitor. The sequence goes on from CANDYM010000226.1 coordinate 33,368, forward strand.
CAAAAAACAACTGGAAGTACTCCGCGGGTATCACATTTCAGTCGCATTCCAAAATCCCAATTTAACACACTTCCCACATTTAACATTTAACTTACAAAAAATTTCTTTATAATTGAACATTTCGTAAAATTTTAAGAATATGCTATTCTCAAGCGATTGGGACCAAATTTTTGGTACTCAGAAGGGTTCGGGGTCGAATAGTGGCTGGGAAAAAATCTTCTTTTAGTACTTTTTATAAAAAAACATTAAACATTGTATGATAATTTTTGTAGAATAAACTTATAGTCCAGCTGGTCTGACTTTCATTTTCCAGTGGACCAAAGTTTTCATTTCTTCATATTCCAAGTGAGAAAAGTAATATAACTCAATGTCTGAGTGAATTCTTATTGTCAGAACTATATTGTGGAATTTTATAAGGATTATTTTTGTAGAAGATCTTAACCCTCTAGTTCCTCTCTTTATGGGTCAATATGACCATTTATTCGAGAAAAAACAAGAAAAGTCCCTTCAAAAACGACATTTCGGGATTTAAATGTTCCACGAAAATATTTGCCGGAAAATTTCAGTGGGGTCATCAAAGGACCCATCTTTTAAATATAGTTCTACATCAAAATTACTAGGGTTAAAGTTCGTCGAAATTTTGTTGGAAGACCTATCATTATCGAAAAATGTTGGTATTTCGTAATAAAAATTGAAAACCTTTGCAAAATTTTCATTTTCGCGGAAGATATGGCTAAAAATTTTGTATGAAAGGGCATGGTCTACTCGACGTGGCCTTTCAGAGTTATAGGGTCGCTACTCCGTTCCAAAAATGCTGTTTGACAGTGTTATTCGTATTTCATAATATCAATAACATTAAACAGTATTAATTAATTAAATTTAATATTTATTTGCATTTTATATTAGTTAATACTATCCAATTATTATCAGTTCCGTGACAAGTATACCACCATAAGTCATCGTCCATCTATTTTATAATTCGACTATTTATAGCTAAGGAAAGTGTTGCAAAAACTCACGCCCCATTAGCCTTCAAAATCGTTGATAACCTATTGCTACTTTCATTCGAGGTCTATAAAGCAAAATTCCATAAAATCTATAGAAGAAATAATTATTTTTATAATTACAATAATATCTCTTAAAAGTTTAAGTTTATTTAGTAAACAAACTCACCAAGGGTCAACTTCGTATAAGAAAATTGCTCCACAGAGCCCCAACGAGCATTATTCTATGGAGTTACTCATATCACAGCATTAACCTGTCCCCACAATTGTCACGGTGATGAAATATCATTATAATTGTTGATATGTCAAAAAATTATTTATTTTAATTTTGTAAACAATATTCTGTGTAGATAAAACATTCCAACGAAGTAACTATCGAGAGATCCTCCTTATTCTGTATTTGGTATTCTTATTTACTTCCGTTTATTTTAATTTATAAATCCAAGGAACTAGAGATTCAACATAACAAAACACCAAACACTCATCTGTTGTATTATCTGGTATTGTTCGCAGGTACTTCATAGTATGCTAAGATCTGAACTTTCTCTAGCCTTTTTCTTACTTTAGGAATACAATCAGTTTAGCAACACTGCTAACATTTAATGATATTCTTAATACTATTCCTTATAATTTTAAGAAAATTCAACTCTTGACTTTGATAGTATGGGACTAACATGTATGTACTAGTTGTTCTAAATAAAGTTCTAGTAAATAGCAAAAAGGTCAATCAATGTTATACGATAGGCAAGCAATAGGCTGAACCTTGACATTTGTAAATTTATTTCTATTCTATAGAACATAGTTTTAATAGGATATAAAAACTAAAGGGCCTTGACAATTCAAATTAAATTGTTTACATCTCCGAATTCAAATTAAATTGCAATAGTTTACAAATATTTGATCGAACTTACGTATATAACATTTTCTGATGTAATTTGATGTCGTAAACACGAAACGAATACAATTATGGACAAGTTTTTTTATTTTTCTCTTAATTAAGATTTTTATAGAAAGTACCTTTAGTATTTGGTTTAATTTAAATTTAAGATTATTATGAAGACTACAAATGTTGCAAACATTTCTTCTACGTTGAACCCGTGAACTTTTTTAAATCGTTTTTTGCTGCCAAGAAAAAACAATAAAAATTAAAAAAATATTCTATTTTCTTTAAAAGTTAGCATTCTAACGAAATAACGAAAATATATTAATTCAGATTTTCGACGATTACCGGGCAAAAAATGTGATATGTTGTTTAAAACACATATAGTGAAAATTTTGGAGAAATAGAGACACTCTATGACGTGCGTGGCGCATTGAGGTCACACGTTAAAATTGGGTTAAAATCCGTATTTTTGCCATTTATTTTTTATTGTTTAACTGCCTCTAATCAAACCTATGGATTACATTACACATAGTTTAATCAAGAAATTGGAAGAAAATTGATCAAGTCCAACATAGCTATAATGTGACACATCGAGGTCAACAGTCAAAATTTTGTTAAGCTATGGAACATAACTTATGAAAGAAGTGGTAATAAATTTAGCAAAATGAATCAACTTCATGTTGTGATACACTGGAGGCCAGGCCGAGGCCAAGTGGTTTATTTTTTATAGACATATTTGAAAAACGTTTAAATAAAGTCATTTCTCAAACTTTTTAAGGTCGCATCTTTCGAATATTGTTTTGTGTAGTGTTGAATAATCTGAAATATAGTAAAAGCACAACGTAAACGATAGCAACATGTAAACTTGAAGGTTATAATTACCTTAAACAAATGTTGCCTCTGCGCCTCATTCTTTGTGATTTTGTCACGATAGTCCTCAATAAGTATAATTCCACGTTTAGCCGTATAATTGAAGACTTCTTCATTTTCAACTATATACTTGCCCCTTTGGTATTCGATATTCTCATTCCAAGTACTTGGATCTGCTGTGAAGAACTCAATTGGAATCATGAATCTCTTAAACATCTGTTTTGTTTGTTTGGTAAATCTCCATCTCCAATATTTCTAAGTTGCTACTCGAAAAGAAATCTTCCAGATTTTGCTGTTTTAATAGTTTTTTTGAAATATTCTCATCTTCATTCTGCATGTCATATTCAGCAAAATCATATATATTCATTCTTGCAACCAATTTCGCCTTTGTTTCACATGCAATTCTTTCATCGAATAATGGAAAGCCAACACGCTCCTCATTCAAGTAATATAAATGATTTTGAAATTTGGAAAGAGCTTTTTCTGCAATAGTCAAATTTATTGATTTGTAGTTATGAATTTTTCTCAAAAACCCAATATCGCTTAATGCTGCCTGTTCTGGTCTATCAGTGAAGTAATCAAACCAGTGAAGTGAATAACATCTAATAATAAACCCCGCAAATTCTACCGCTGGCTTCCGGAAATTGGTGTGTAAATATCAAGATTTTTAAGCAATATATGGCTTTTGCCATCCATCATGCTAAATGGAGAGCACCGGGCTTGATAAATTTTGTTCCTCGAGACGGTGTTCCACCCACAAGAATTATTATCAGCTCAAGGAACTCTTTGTAATAATTTCGTGGGAAATCGTACACAGTTTTTTCCATTTGCGATGGAAAGTATTTCGGAATGCTGATTGCCTATAATTTTTTCTAATCTTGGATAAAACTTAATGGTTCGAAAATTAGACGTGTCAATATTAGGCCAGTGTTTCTTAAATTCTTTAAAATTTTTAATATCAGGTCCTTTGATAACTTCAGTGTGTGATTCATTAAACAAAGCTGCTAAAACTATTTCGAATATATGATGTCTACAATCCAAAAACAATATGTCCTTTAAATTTACCGGTATTAGATGCTGTTGTGTCGAATATAAACGCTTCTACTTTATCCAAAATAATATTGAAATCCAGAGTATTATAAACAGCAGACGATATCTCCATTCCTGTTCCTGATGGTATTTCTGGCATATTTAAAATTTGATTGATTTCACGATCTGTAGCAATTATTGCAAGACGATATTGATTTTTAAAATTTTTGATAAAAAATGTTTTATTTTTTAACAATTATTATATTTTATTATTTTAATTTGACAAACGGCTATTATAACATTATAAATATCTTTAGATTAATATCGACCCAATATTTACATGCGCTCGCTGCATGCCATAAAACCTTACATCCCTAATGTATGCTTTAAACAAATTTTCCAAAATACATTAACAGAGAACAGCGAAACAACTATTGCTTCATTTTTGGCTTAGAAGGTTTTACCATTTCAGTAATTAAATCGATGTTGGCAGCTATAAGCAGTATATTTCTTTTAAAATGAATAAATAAGACAATAGTTTAACAATATTTGTAAATGCCGAGACATCGGTCGGCCTCGCGAATATAGTTTTATACTGTAGAAAATTAAAAATGCTAACCTTCAGGTAAACCTCTGTCTGAAAAGGAAGGAAAAAACGTAATTACAGTTTTTTAAACGCAAAAGAACACCTGAAGAGCTCATATTTTACACGAACTAAACGAAATTTCAATAGGATACACGGTTTCCGAAATACATCCTAATAAAATAACCTCTATTATGATGAAAATTTCAACTATTTTAGCATTTATGAACTTTAAATGTATCCACAGCTTAAGTTAGCCGCGATATTGGCAAAATATTTATTATATATATAAAGGGTGATTTTTTATAAGCTTGATAACTTTTTTTAAAAAAAAACGCATAAAATTTGCAAAATCTCATCGGTTCTTTATTTGAAACGTTAGATTGGTCCATGACATTTACTTTTTGAAGATAATTTCATTTAAATGTTGACCGCGGCTGCGTCTTAGGTGGTCCATCCGCTTAGTCCAATTTTGGCATTTCCACGTTTTTGAGTAACAGAGACCCAATTGGTGCGAACGGCGACGAATCGAAAATTGGTGGTCATCATTAACACTGGCCGATACAGCTGCGATATTTTCTTCAGTTCGCACTCTACGTAAGCGTGTTGGTGGTTTAATGTCCAACAATGTAAATTTGGTGCGAAATTTAGTCACAATAGCCCGAATAGCCGCTTCAGTGGGTCGATTAAACTGACCATAAAATGGAAGCGCGCAATGAACTTTCTTAACAGAGCACGCATTTTGATAATAAAATTCAATAATTTGCAAGCGTTGTTCGTTTGTAAGACGATTCATGATGAAATGTCAAAGTATACTGAGCATCTTTCTCTTTGACACCATGTCTGAAATCCCACGTGATCTGTCAAATACTAATGCATGAAAATCCTAACCTCAAAAAAATCACTCTTTATTAGAATAATCATATTCATGGAAATGCTCTTTGCATGTTTGAAATTTTGGAGTTTTCGCCGCTGATAATATATACACTGTGTGTCGTATCTCGAAATATTCAACGCAGACCCCATAAATTATATAAATATTATATGTATCCCGGTAAAATTCTAAGACGACTTTGTCATATTCGTATGTCTGCCTGTTGAATGCACACTAACTTCGGAACGAAATGAGTCTAAATGTGTCTAACAGTTCTAGATCGTTTGGAATTGAAAGTGGGCGAAATCGACCCAAGGGGAAAATTTTTTCTCTACCAGGGTCTGAAAATATTTAGATTATTTAAACAAATTGTTTGAAAATTTGTGCTTTAAATGCATTTCAAATTTGTTGAGCACATTGTAGCGTGAAGGCGCCAGAAATTAAGTAATAGATTTAGCGGTTGAAATGGGATAAAAATGATACCAATGGTAGGACAACAGCTAGAAACGTGAAATTTGGAATGCATATCCCTCTAATTGACACGTAAAATATAGAGATTTTCCGAAATTCGTACTTTTTAGGAATACAATTGGAAAAGAGGGATAAAAATGGTACCACACAAACCGTTGAAGTTGAAATCACGAAATTCGGAAATGTCGTAACCCATTCAGCAAATATTTTAAAAAAGAATCAATTGCAATGGACAATTGACCACATCCAGCTAATATTTAAAAAAGAATCAATCCAATGACCACTGATTTTCTGCAATTTGAAATGACGTAGGACAACGCCTGTGAGATGAAGTTCTCCGATCCACTATACTTTTTATCATTTAATAGTTCATATACTATTCACATTTTTATTTATTTTTTTTTTTTTTTTCAAATAAATGTGAATTACCTGCACCGATAAATAAATAAAATTTGAAGGCAAGACAACGTTTGCAGGGTCAGCTAGTACTGATATATTTTTATATTTTGGATCAAACTGGTACTAAGCAAAAGGCTGTGGCTAGAATCATGATATTAGTAGAGTGCAATCCACTTTGGACGCTAAACATTATGGATCTGCAAAATTAGTATTTTTCCTATCAAAATGGTACAGACATTTATTTGGTCTGTAGATGGAATCAAATAAATGCAAATGGGGCAAAACGGGCGCTGAGGGACTGTCCGACAGTCCATATTACACTTGAACCAGATGATATACTTCTGAAACTATAAGTGAAATGAATTTCATTGGCGTTTTTTGTGTTTCATTTTATCATCCTGCTGTCCCTTCAAAGGACTACAAAGTGCCAAAGGATAAAATTTTTTAAAGAAAATGAAATCCTTACTCGCACCCTATGATAACGGTATAAATTCCAAAATCAAGAAGAGAATATGTGCTAGTTTATCATTAACAACCATTTCAAGTTTTCCTTCTTAAAAAGTAAAATATGAATAATCTAAATAAACTAAGGGGTAAACTTGAAATGCTTGTTAATAATGATCTAATGATGATCTAATTCAGATAGAAGCATTATATTTGAATTATTCTTAACAAGTATTCTCTTCTTTAATTTGACGCTAATACCGTTATCATAGGGTGCGAATAACTATTTAAAATAATTTTCGAATTATTGTATCCTTTGGAACTTTGTAGTCCTATGAATGGGCAACTGAATGAGGAAATGAAAAAATAATAACGTCAATTAAATCCATTTTGGTTTTAGATGTGTAACGACTTTTTTAAAAAATTGTTGCACGGTTTAAACATCAAATATTTTGGGCACAAATTTGAAGATTGATGTCTAATGTTCATTTTTTGATCAAACTCGATGTCTTACACTTAACTACAATTTTTAAAAAATGTCAGGGGATGCCCCCTATAAATGCAATGTAATACGTTGGTTAAAGGATGATAAGGAGTTGGAAGGAGGAAAGAGGGAGAAGTATTTGTTGACGTCTGTTTTGAATACCTGGCAGGAAAGAGTGCGACTAAGTATTTAAAATAATTTTTTGAAAAATCTTATAATTTGAAATAGTAAACCAAAATCGTAATGTGTAAATAAAATATCTAAATTTTTTTAATATGGTTCTGCATTTCTATACAACGTCGATAGCCTCTAATCTACAGTTAATACTGTGGAATGCACTCCTTAGTGGAGGGTATATAAGATTCGGCCCAGCCGAACTTAAAACCTTCTCACTTGTTTGGAAATGTCAACGAAAATTACTTACAAAAATTCGCAAAATGTTGACGACTTTTCTTAACCACTGTCTTCCTGTGGAAGGAATATTAGCAACATTTGTAGTTTAACGTATAACCCGCATCGATCGGGCTTATACATATATAGTCCAAATACTGAAGGTACCCCTGATGAAAATTTTAATTTGAAACCTACACATGTGAGAGTTGGCAATGGTGTGTTTTGTTATTTGGAGAATTCGGAATTTATATTCCTTAAATAATTATTGTATTTTAAAATTTAGTTTATATCAATGAGTCTCTATGCTTTCTGAATACACAGTTACGTTATGTTGGACGTCTGGTTTCTTAATTATATTTGTACTTACCTTTTTTCCTTACGATGTAATTAACAAAAAATAAATAAAATGTTTTTGAGTGTACACCATTTAATCTATTCATATATTATATATACAAACTATCTTAATTAAATTCTAAGCTAGTTGATAAGTACACATGGACTTGTTTTTAATCCTGAAATCACATTGTACATAATATATTTGCGTGTATGTACATAAATCCTGTTTTATTAAATCTATAAATTTTAAATAAATATTTTAGTAAAAACCCAAGGAAATTATGAAGTATCAATTAAAGGTATTGCAAGGTAAGTATGCACTTATGTTTGTATGATACGTTAGATTGCACAAGGTTTTATATCCTTCTCTTTAGAATATACATCGGCTTATGTACGTGGAGATTTTCGATTTTTATACACTCTTCGAGAGTATTATTTTGTTGTGTATTTTTTGTAACACCCAAAAGGAAGCGAAGTAGACCCATTGTTATTTATACTGATCGACTTAGAATCACTTTTTGATTTAGCAATGTCCGTCTGCCTGTCCGCCCGTCTGTCTGTCTGTCTGTCTGTCCATCTATTCTTGTAATCAGAGTAAAGGTCACAATTGTACCCAGAACCAAATGAAACTTTGCACAACGAAGTTTTGCGGAATAAGGACGAACGCTACCTAATTTGAAGAAAATCGGTTCAGATTTAGATATAGACACCATACTAATTTCACTGCCGATTTTAATCTTATCAATATAGATAACACATATTTTGACAGATTTTCTTCAATATGTAAATTATGTAAATGTAAAGCCAAACCAAAACAAATAAAAATATTGAAAATATAATTTTATAAATTAATATAATATTTTTATTATTTCAAATCACGCTTACAAAGCAAGTCTACAAATACGTCTATACTTCAAGTCAATTCAAAAATTAAATATTCCTGGCACAGTTGGCTTTTTCCATTCTATTCTGTGTCCAAAAGTACAAAATGGGTTTTTAAATAAATTTACAAGTGGTACGAATACAAAAAAATGTCAAAATTTAATCGGACGGGGCCGGCTATATGATACCCTCCACTTTCTATCCCATTACAATTCACTTCGGTAAAAAAGTGAAATGGGGAAGGATTTTTGTTTCCTTGACAAAAAAGTTAAATCGTAAATGTATTGGGGGTATATTGAATCCTGGAACATGTTTATAGGTGAAATATATATTATATAAAGTTTGGCCAAAATCGGCAGCAACATTTGTATTGGGGCTATATCTAAATCTGAACCGATATTACCCACTTTCAACAGAGGTATGTCTAGTTGGATTATAAGGAGTTATGCCAAATTTGAAGAAAATCGGGTACAATATGCGGTTTCTAGAGCGGAAAAAGTCCAATCGGGAGCAAATTTGTATGGGGCATATATATAAATCTAAACCGATCTTACCCACTTTCTAGTTGGATTATATACAAGTAAAGTGACACTTTTTCGCACACAATTTCAAAATTAATTTATAATTTAAAACAACACCGATAAACATTCGAAATGTTTATACTTTTCATAATACATATTTTTGATTATATTTCAAAATAATAATGACAATAGTATGTTTGATCATTTCATTTTCCGGCTTTAGTCCGGTGTCGTAACGGAATATCCGTCAAAATGTCACACCCGTTACAATTTAAATATCTTATATTTCATATATTCGTAAATTGATGAAGATGAGCTACTCTTTTGGCTAGGAAAAAATGAGAAATTCATGTCGTGGATTTCAAGAAAGTAAATAAAACCTCATGATTTTCTGCAAAGCTAAGGTCACGCCCGTGACGATCTAGTCTGTGGTATATCTGTAATATTTAAAATGCTAAGATATATTTATATTTGCAATAATATTTCGATTAAGTCGACGTTTTCAATTGGCAATCTCAATCGCAGTCAATGAATATGAGAGATATTTAAACATATTTAAGCAAAAGTGTCACACCCGTTCCAATGGAATCAACCATATCCTACAATTTTAAAAATTGTTAGCGTCGAGTCCAACTATATTCTTTCCTATTGGTCATATTCGATTGAACTGGCTGAGCGAATTATTGTATTTATCAATTTCTTGATTATTTGATTAAATGATTACATTACATTACATTTATTATACCGATCGACATAGAATCACTTTTTGAATCGATTTAGCCATGTCCGTCAGTCCATCTATTCTTGTAATCACGATACGGGTCGCAATTATCGTCCGATGCTAACGAAACTTGACACAGACGATTTTTGCACGTCAAGGACGGACGCTATTTAATTTGAAGCAAATCGGTTCAGATTTAGATAGAGCCTCCATACATATGTTGCTCCCGATTTTACTTTTTCTGATCTAGAAGCCACATAATTTAAGCGATTTCGATCAAATTTTGCACAGCACCTTATACCTAAGTTAGAAACATCTGTGATGAAAATGTGTCAAATCGGTTCAGATTTAAATACAGCCACCATACAAATTTCTCTCCCCACTTGACATTTTCCGGCCTAGAAACCGTAAATATAGCTCCCATACAAATTATTTATTCTATTCTATTTTTTACGATTTTGTTTAAATATTTTATCCAAAAACCTACCAAAATGTCAATGAAAATCATGAGAATGATTATGTCTTCTTTAGTTTATAACAATAAAACATCCAAGAAGAAGCAGTTCTAATTCTGATTAATTCTCTATCCTACAAATACATCCACAGTGTTGAGACCAAACCAAATTGAAGACCCTTTTACAGCACTTTGCTGAACATTACAAAAATGAACAGAAAAGACCAATGCCGACAGCAGTACAAACATGAGTATTGCAATACCGAGAACCACCAGCAAATGTAATTTCTTTATCGTGCAGTGGTTTAAATGTCGTTAGTAGTACTCAGGATAGTAATTGAATAGTGGAAGAACTGAGGAAGAGAAGAGAACGATGTTACCAAACTATTTACGCATCACATCACAACGGAATTGGAATTAGTGCCACTGCCTTAGTCCATGGAGATAGATAGGGATAGACGACAAAATATTTGTAACTCGTTCGCACATGTGTTTAAAGTCGTCTTTTACATGTCCTCTTGATATACGACAACGGGCAAGACATTCTTATAATTGATCCAAACAAACAATTACAATTGGATGACTTGGATTGGAAGTGGAAAACATAATTGAGCAGCAAGCTCTTCCCGAGAAGAATTGTCGAGGCTTACATTAGGATGGGTCACAAAAATAAATTGCTGCGGTCACCCGCCAGAAATAATGATTGGATTGTTTAATGATGACCTGCAAAATAATTCGTTGCTCGGTCAAGCCGTCTGTGAGCTAAACGCTCCCGAAAACACCACTAAATATACCCTCCACCCCAAGTAGGGGGTTATATGCACTTTGTCATTCCGTTTGTAACATCTTGATATATTCAACGTATAAAGTATATATATTTTGTATCCTGGGAAATTTCTAAGACTATTTAGCTATGTCCGTCTGTCTGTTGAAAGCACTCTAACTTCCGAACGAAATGAGATAGGAGGTTGAAATTTTCCGTAAATGTGTCTAATGGCTGCAGATCGGTTGGGATTGAAAGTAGGCGAAATCGCCCAAGAGGGAAATATTGTTCACTAACAAGGACTAGGGAAATTACCCCAAATTTTTAAATTTTTAAAATTTTTTGATTTTTATACACTTGAAATTTGTTTCGTACCTAATCACAAAGAAGCACAAAAAAGATTAAGCGGGTGAAATGGGATAAAGGGGATAAAAATGGTACCGTTGATACGACAACAGCTAGAAACATGAAATTCGGTGTGTACATCCCTACAATTACGTAGACACGTAAAATATAGAGATTTTTCGAAATTTGTACTTTTAAGGGATACAATTGGAAAAAAGGGATAAAAATGGTACAAAACAAACCGCTGAAGTAAAAATCATGAAATTTGGTGTATGCATTTATCTGACTGTGTGACGCGAAACATAAAGGATTTTTTCGAAATTTGTACTTTTGGGCAGAAAGTGGGGTGAAAGGTATAAAAATGGTACCAATCAAACGGCTGCAGTTAGAATAGAAATTCGATGTGTATATTGCTGCGAGTGCGTAGACACGAAAAATATAGATATCTTTCGATATTCGTACCTTTAGGATCAAAACGGGATAAAATTGGTACCACGGAAACGGTCAAAATTAAAAAAAAATGATAAAAGTGGTACTAAGCAAACGGATATACCTAGAATCATGAAATTAGATGTGTTTATTCCAATATGGACGCGAAACATACCAGATCTGTGAAATTTGTACTTTTCTTATCAAAATGATGCAGTCACTCTGTTTGCAAAAAATTAAAAATTAAAATTATCACAATTCAGCAGAACCCACAAATTAGCAAAAAAGGCAAAGTGAGACCTTTATTGTTGCAGCTAAAAGTTGACTGCGCAGTTTCGATGGGCGCTACCCCATCTCGTCAGAACTTTCGCAACGAATGTATGTCTTTGACTTAAATCAGGGTTCATATTAGTACCAACGGTCACATACGACTAATGAGAAGCGCTGATAAACAAAATATTCCACTGAACTAAGTCGACACACTAAAAATCTCACTTTGCCAATTCAATGTTATGCATGTGCTCGCAACAATGCAAAGGTTGTTGTTGTACGGTATGTCCCGTCTTCACTGTACATGTGTTTTCAAAGTGAAAGCTAAAAACTCATATTTCTTGGAAAATATAAAAAGTGATATGTGAAATAAATAGAAGGAATCAATACCTTTCGAATGATGCCTATATGACGTCACTAACTCCATTTTTTAAATAATTCAATACAGGAGATGGGTTTCAGAGGTTCAAAAATTTTAAGCTCTTTTTACAAACATAAGCGCTGTGGTGCAAAGTGGTTCAAATACAAAATTAGACAAGGATGCTTATTTTGATATATTAACATCAAGCAATCGGATATATTTTAGAAATCGGCCCAAACTTGACTTGTTTTTACATATTTGTTCCGATGGAGCATATTTTGGAAGAAGGATTTTGATTCTGAACCACTGTGAGAAGTCATTTTACTTCCAATGTTCATCATTTAGGCATAATTCGACAGGACTTAACTACAGCTATTACTTTTTTTATAAAATACTACCTCCAAATACGAAAATATTTTCAGATGTCACCAAAAAAAGAGTATATTATTATTATTAGAAAAAAATGGACAAAAGTGCAACAAAAATACACGGGAAAACAGGACTTTTAGGGACGTTTCCTGAACGTTTAGTTCACAGACGGCTTTATCTAGGACCGAAATAATTTGCAAATAATCATTAAATAAACCAAAAAATTGTTTTTCCGTTTATATGGACCGCGACCCACCCGAATGTACATGTGAGTATGAACGTATTCCGGCAATTACGTACTCGACGCAAACAATTTCTAAAATTGTTGGATATACTACATGCAATTAAACCTACAACTTGTATACAATTTGAGAGAAATTGCGCGAAAGTGGGGAACAGTTCTGGAAAAGTGAACAGTTCATGGTCAACTAAAGTATTTTAAAACAATATTACATGTATTTTGGGTGAAATTTAAGACATATGCTCTTAAAGAGTAGCAGAAAATTAAACTAAAATCATGTTCTAGTCATGCTTGATTAGTTTGAGTAGGAGAAATTTGCGTCAGAATTGTTTAGGTATACTAATCGTTTTGGGGGGAATGGAGTTGAGAATTTTTAATCCCGTAAAATTTAAATGCAAATTCAATTTTCTCTAAACAAAGTTATTGATAATAGACTAACTCTAAATTGAGTAGACGATATATTTGAAAAATTGTAAACCCCTTGTTCATTTTATTCAGAAACTAGACAGTTTCAGAATTTTGCCAGGAATATTTCAACGTGGAATGACATAATTAATTCACTAATGGTAGATATAAAAACGTATATGTGACCACAAATGGCTTATATACGACTTCTTTGTGACTGAAAATTGCGAAAGTCTCTATATTTTGATATTTTAAATTTTAATTTTATTAATAGTTTGATTCTACTTAAATCTCAAATTTCCAAATTTCCTTTCAAGTCACCAAACAAAAGAAAGCAAAAGTAGATATAATATATTTTCCTGGCAATAAAATTGAAAAGAGATAAAATATTTAATTTTTTATAAAAATCTTTGTTAAATCGATCGTAGTTTTTTGAACAATCCTTTGAAACATCAGAATTTGCACTATCATTCAAATAGTGGTGTTTATCATCAAAGATTTTTTAGTGAAAATGTTAAATATTATAAAAAATCGTAATCGAATTTTCCCCATAACAAAACAAGTAAGGAAATACTAAAGTCAGGCGGGGCCGACTATATGATACACTCCACTTTCTATCCGAATACAATTCAATTGGATAAAAAATTGAAAACGGGATGGATTTTTTATGCTTCCTAATCATAGGCTACTATGAACTGACCCAATATATTATAAATATTTTATCGGGACTATATATAAACATGGAATAAAGCGACCCACTTGCATAATAGGTTCTTCCAGTTCAAGTATAACGTGTTATGCCCAATTTGAAGAAATTCAGTGCAAATACGTGGTTTCTGGGTGGGGAGCGAAATTTATATGGGAGCTATATATAAATCTGAACCGATCTGACCCATTTTCATCATGAGTGTTTCTAGTTAAAATATAAGATATTTTGCAAGAAGATTTGAAGAAGATCTATTAAAATATGTGGTTTCTAGAGCGGAAAAAGTCGAACGGGGAGCGATATTTGTATGGGAGCTATATATAAATCTGAACCGATATGACACATTTTCACCATGGGTTTTTCTAGTGGAAACGTAAGATATTTTGCGAAATTTGAAGAAGATGTGTTAAAATATGTGGTTTCTAGAGCAGAAAGAGACAAATCGGGAGCGAAATTTGAATGAGAGATATATGTAAATCCGAACCAATCTGACCTATTTTCACCACAGGTGTTCCTAGTTGAAACATAAGATGTATTGCCAATTTTGAAGATCATCTGGTAAAATATGTGGTTTCTAGAGCGGAAAAAGGTCCAATCGGGACCGACATTTGTATGGGGCATATATATAAATCTGAACCGATCTGTCCCATTTTCACCATGACTGTTTGTAGTGGAAATATAAGATATTTTGCCAAAGTTGAAGAAAATATGTTAAAATATGTGGTATCTAGAGTGAAAAGAGTCAAATCGGCATTGAATTTCGTATGAGGGCTATATCTAAATCTGAACCGATTTTCTTCAAATTAAATAGCGTTCGTTCTAATCCCGAAAAACTTCGTTGTGCAATGTTTTGCCAACAGCAGAAGCAAACGACCTGTACTTTGATTACAAGAATAGATAGACAGACAGACATTGCTAAATCGATTCAAAAAGTGATTCGAAGTCGATCGGTATACTTACCCAGCAAAAACTCTCATTACCAAGTAATGTGGGGAATAAGGCAAAACCTTCACTACTTATTATTCGGATCCGTTTCTAATTATTTTTATAAAGGGATTGTGAAAAATAAGTATTTCCACGCACTCTTACAAAAAGTTGAGAAATAAGTACTTCCACGCACGCTTACAAAAAGTTAATATATAAGTATGGCTGATAAGTATGTTGGTTGACGTTGTTTTGTGTTGTGTGTTGTGGTTTGAACAAACACAGCAAAACATTTCTCGCAAAATTTCAAAATTTGTATGATGAACAACCACATCTCGGCAAGCGAACCTATACACAAAAAATACGGTTTTGCTGTCGTAACGAAAGGTACGGAACATTAAGAAGAATGGGAAATACATTTTCCATTCTTCTTATAATACTATTTTAGCAATAAAATAAAACATTTTTTAAATTCCAATATTGTTCCACCAGTTAACTTATGATTCTGCAAAGAAATAACATGCATTCCGCGTAACATATGCACACTTCGATTGACAAGAAGCAGCTAAATTTCCATCGGCAACTTCAAATTACTGGATGACAAAGCTACACACAACTCTATGTGTAGCAAAACATAGATGTGTTGTTACCAATAACTACTTTTTTAAGCCATTATAAGGAGAGTCCATTATTTCATACTTCAAAATAATGTAGGGCGTAATGGGCTGTCATTACTAGATAATGCAAATAATAATGAGGTGGCATTACCGAGTTTTTGCTGGGTAACAATATGTCTATCTCGCTTCCTTTTGGGTGTTACAAACAAATGCACACAGACATACTACTCTCGTGGAGTGTATAAAAAGGTGACTTGGGGTTCGGGACTAACGTATACCCTCGCAGACTATTAAAAGCTAAAACCATTTTAACCGAATTACATATTCGTGTTCGACAACCACGAATATATAAATTTTTCATAATTTGTTTTGTTTTTTTTTCGTTTGTATTTTTTGGTCAATAATCAATATTTGATTTGAACTGGGATATTGTCCTGGCTCAATTTAATACAATGCAAATTTATTTACAAATGGTACGACAGAAGTATTGCTGGGTAACTATACCTGCATATATACGTTAGGATAGGTCACGAAAATAAATTGAAGCGGTCACCACCCAGAAATGAAGATTGGATTGTTTAATGATGATCTGCAAAATATTTCGTCACTGGGTTAAGCCATCGGTGAGCTAAACGCTCCGGAAAACACCTCATGCTTTTCCCGTGTAGTTTTTTTATATTGCATTTTTGTCCAATTTTTTCCGAATTAATAGATCCTTGGAAGCACTTTAAATTCAAATTTGTATTCGTGTCTCAGAATAACTCATTGGTCGTATTAATGGACGTTTATATTATTTTTTTTTTTTTTGGTTTTTCAAGGTGATAGCTCAAATCTCAAATTTCGTGGAAATTGTTTGTATGCCTCAATGATGAATATCGGACGAAAAATGACGTCACTGACGCCATTTTCCTGAAATTATTTTATAAAGGAGATGGATTTTCAGAGCCAAAAAGTTCAAACTCTTTTTAAAAAAATTAAAGCTGTGACGTCAATTTCCTTCCGACATTCATCATTCGAAAGGTGCTATTTATTTTTTTTATAAAATACTAATACCAAATACGGAAAAGTTTTCAATTGTCACTATAAAAAAATGAAAAAATAGTATAAACGTCCAATAATTCGACCAATAAGTTACTCTAAGACAAGAATCAAAATTTATGTTTAAAAGGCTTCCGAGAGTCTATTAATTCAGAAAAAAATTGGACAAAAATGCAACGTAAAAAAATTAAACTGGAAAAATATGATTTTTAGATGTGTTTTCAGGAGCGTTTAGCTCGCAGATGGCTTGACCCTGTAACGAAATATTTTTCAGATCATCATTAAACAATTCAAATCTTTATTTCGTGGGGTGGCTGGAAATTGTTTTTCCATTTGTATGGACCGCGACCCAGCCTAACATGCATACTTACATATGCAACTTAATGAGATGTTTGTAATGTGGCATGTGTGCTTTATTACTTGGTGCGATTTTTTAAAAAAGGATAATCGGCAAGTGAGTTGTGCTTCTCATTTGCTTGTGAGAATCATTTACTTAACTTTACTTTGCGAAGCCACCTGAGGAAACCTTTGACAGGGTGGAAATCATGATGGTGGTAGTGTGTAAATGTCACCATGCCATTTGTAAATAAATTTGCATTCTATTAAATATAGATGCAAAATGGTCTTGAGGCAGGACAATATCTCAGTTCAAATTTTCATAATTTTAAACATAAAGTGACTACTTGTCAATAAATATTTTAACATTTGTCAATTCACTGACATGAAAAAAAAACCAACTCAAAAATATACAATCTTCCCAACATTTCCAATCGATCGGTAAATTGCTTGCAAACAAAAGCTGTTCTGCTGATTAATAAACACCAAAGGGAACAATGTTGATTTTAATCACTCAGAAATACACTCACTGCAAAAAACGCCAAGCAACTTAGCAATTAACCAGAGTGAGCGCATATACATTAGGCTGGGTCGCGGTCCATACAAATGGAAAAACAATTTCCAGCCACCCTACGAAAATAAAGTTCGTTGCTAGATCAAGACGTCTGCGAGCTAAACGCTATTGATAATACCCCTTAAAATCATTTTTTTCACGTGTAATTTTATTCTACTACGTTTTTTTCAATTTTTTTTTCTGACCCTTGAAAGCATTTTAAATATAAATTTTGATTCTTGTCTTAGAGTATCGTACTGGTCGAATTATTGGAACTTATAGTAATTTTTGGGTTTCTTCATAGTGACAACTGAACAAATTTTCGTGTTTGATGTTAGTATTCTATAAAAAATAAATAGCGGCAGTCAATACCTTTCGAACAACGCCTAAATGATGAACATCGGAAGGCAATGCGACAAGCTGCGCTCATTTTTCTAAAAAGAGTTTGAAATTTTTGACTCTGAAACTCCATCTTCTGTCTTAAATTATTTTACAAACACGTCATTTTTCGTCCGATATTCATCATTTCAGGCATTATTCAAAATGTATTGATTACTTCTATATATTTTTAATAACGCCTCTTTGTTTCCAACAAATATGAGTTTTTAGCTGTCACCTTGAAAACAAAATATCAATATAAACGTCCAATAATACGACCAATGAGTTATTCTAAGACAAAACAAGTAAGGAAAGGCTAAAGTCGGGCGGGGCCGACTATATAATACCCTACACCACTCCCTGCGTATGTACCTCGCTTTGATTACTAAACCCATTTATTTCATGGGAGCAATTTAATGCAGTTCATATAAATTATAAAGTTACTAAAAATTCATCTTTAGTCATATTTAACGAATATGGTTAATAATATTGTAATTGATCCAATTATCCGACAGACAAATACAAATTATGCAGTAGTAATATGTAGGATGAATCGGACCGACATTTCAAAAGGGGGCCTATAACTACATTTTGGGCCTGGTCCAAAACATGGGCCTTTATATTTCTCATTTACGGTAGGTATTCCTGGTTGAAAAATACCATGATCTGCAAAATTTGATGAAGATCCGATGTAAGATGTAGTTTCTAGAGCTGTAATAGATCAGAATGGGACCCCATTTGGTCTATACCAAAGTATGGACATATGGACATTAGGGCGTACCTCAAAAAAAAAGTTCGCCGTACACCTTCGAATATGAAGTATTATTGAAAGGTAGTTTCAAAAAAAAAATTTTTATTTTTTTATGCCGAACGTAGGGGTCGCGCTTTTACATTTTTCTATATAACTTGTATTTATAAACGGATTTTAAAGTGTGATACATCGATGTTTTTGTCTCGACGAGGCCGATTTTTTTGTCTTTGAAGTCATTGAGCTCAAGCACCCCCTTCTGGTACTTACCCATCATTTCTCAGTTGCTACTACCCTAATGTACCACTCTAATAATCGAAAATTAAAGCTCGCATAAAATCATGAATCATGTTTGAGCTCAATGACTTCAAAGACAAAAAAATCGGACAAAAACATCGATGTATCACACTTTAAAATCCGTTTATAAATGCAGAAGTTATATAGAAAAATGTAAAAGCGCGACCCCTACGTTCGGCATAAAAAAATAAAAAAAATTTTTTTGAAACTACCTTTCAATAATACTTCATATTCGAAGGTGTACGGCGAACTTTTTTTTTTACTTGTAACCTGGTACGCTCTAATGGACATCTCCAAACAAGTAAGGAAATGCTAAAGACGGACGGACTTTCTATCTCATTACAATTCAATTCGGTAAAAAAGTGAAATCGGGAAGGATTTTTGCATCCTGTAAATGTATGTGTTTGACAAAAAATGTTAAATCGGAAAGGACATTTGTATGGGGGTATATTGATACTTGGAACGATGTGACCCGCTTTCACCATGTATGTTTATTGGTGAAATTTAATATGTAAAGTTGGGCCAAAATCGGTTAAACATTCGGGAGCAACATTGGTATGAGGGCGATATCTAAATCTGAACCGATCTTACCCACTTTCACAATAGGTTGGATTATAAGATGTTGTGCCAATTTTAAAGAAAAACGGGTACAATGTGTGGATTTTAGAGCGGAAAAAGTCAAATCGGGAGCGACATTTGTATGGGGGCTATATCTAAATCTGAACCGATCTTACCCACTTGCAGCATATGTGTTTCTAGTTCGATTATAAAATGTTGTGCCAATTTTAAATCATATCGGGTACAATATGAGGTTTCTAAAGCGAAAAAAGTGAAATCGGGAGCTACATTTGTGTGGGGGCTATATCTAAATCTGAACCGATTTCCTCCAAATTCAATACCGATGGTCCTTGGCCAGAAAAAAATAACTGCTGCAAAGTTTCATGACAATCGGACAACAATTGCGACCTGTAGAGTGCGAACAAGCATAGATGGACAGCAGACGGACGGACGGACAGACATCGTTAAATCGACTCAGCTGGTGATTCTAAGCCGATCGGTATACTTAAAGGTGGGTCTAGCTCGATTATTTCTTGGTGTTACAAACATTTGGGGCGAAACTAACTTATAATACCCTAGACCACGAAGTGGTGTAGTGTATAAAAAAACAATTAAGGAAAGGCTAAAGTCGGGCGGTGCCGCCTAT